>JABWPP010000050.1:107297667-107527667 GCA_016920855.1 Puya raimondii | reverse complement strand
ATAAAAATCTTACAAAAAGTTATGATATAGCACTAAAATTTTCGACCAGAGATACTGATCTTGCTGTTGATAGTATAAAAAATTTTCTATCAAAATTCCATTTGATTTAAATACTTCTACACTGTTAAACATATAAACGACACACATCAACTATTAAAAATTGTTGATTTACCTTTCGATCAATAGGTAAATTATATCAAAAAATCAAAAAAATTATTTTCTAGGTATTTCAAATATGTTAGATTAACTCTAACAGAGCAGGTTGTCGATTCAGAAGTTCCATCATCAAAAACGGCTTAGGTGCACAGAGACCTCTGTGCTCCTAATAACACAATAGTCCTACTATATATATATAGAGAGAGAGAGAGAGAGAGAGAATCCGGCTATGGTGCTTTTACAAGCACCAAACACTTGGTGCTTGTATGTTTTCAACCAACCACCCACTCAACCTAGAGGACCACTATCATCCTAACAGCACATTTTTTAATCCAAGGGCCGAAAACCTACAAGCACCAATGACTTGGTACTTTTAAAAATATAGAAACTCAATTATATGTATGTATATATATATATATATATATATAGTTGAGCTGGAATGCTATTAGTAGCAAACGGGCTCCGTTGCCACCCATTTGTTTTCGATAATGGAGCCACCAAATCGACGATCGGCACCGTTGAACATGATCTATACCACTTGAACCATCTGGAAACCAAATTTCATACTTTTTCGATATTATTCTCTTGTCCATCAAGTGGACACAAAAATGAACAACTGAGAATGAATATCCTTTAAAAAGTGATGATATGAATCTTATAATCAAGATCGAGAGTATAGATCTTGTTCTAAATAATTTAAAGAATTTTCTAACCAAAATTCAATTGATTTGGATATCTTTACACCGTTAAACTAGAAAACGCCTCATATCGACCATTAAAATTACAAATTTTGAAACCCTTTGATCATTAGGTCAATGATGTCGAAAAGATTTGAAATTTGGTTTCTAGATACTTCAAGTGGTATAGATCACGTTCAACGGTGCCGATCGTTGATTTGGAGGTCTATCATCGAAAACAAATGGGTGGCAACGGAGCCCGTTTGCTACCGATAGTATTCCAGCTCAACTCTCTCTCTCTCTCTCTCTCTCTCTCTCTCTATATATATATATATATATATATATATATATATATATAATGCTACTATACTATAGAATTATAGAATTATGCTACTATACTATCGATAGTACTAAGCGCTTGGTGCTATCGAGTTTTCGGCTGTTGGATAAAAGAATGTGCGGTTAGGATGATAGTGGTCACCTAGGGTTGAGCGGGTGGTTGGTTGAACAGTATAATCTAACGGATGAAAATGATCAAATGATAGATCTAACGATAGAAAACTCGATAGTGTCAAGAGCTTGGTACTATCGATAGTATAGTAGCCGGACTCTTATATAATTATATATATATATATATATATATATATATATATATATATATATATATATATATATATATATATATATATATATATATATATATATATAGAGATATAGAGTAGGTCTTGTGTGCTCTTAGGAGCACGGAGGCCTGCCTCCGTACTCCTGAGCCGTTTTCGATGATGAGACTCCCGAATCGACGATCGGCTCCGTTAGACTTGATCTAGCATATTTGAAATACGTAGAAAATATTTTTTACGATTTTTCGATATCATTTACATAGCAATCTAAAGGGTTCAAAATCAACAACTTTTAATAGTTGATATCTACCGTTTCAAGTTTAACGGTGTAGAAGTATCTAAATCTTATGAAATTTTGATAGAAAATTTTTATACTATCTACAGCAAGTTCAGTATCTCTAATCAAAAATTTTAGTACTATATCACTAATTTTTATGAGATTTTTATTCGCAACCGTTGATTTTGAACCTTTTCGATCACTAAGTAAACGATATCGAAAAATCGTAAAATTTATTTTCTAAATACTTCAAATATGCTAGATCAAGTCTAACGGAGCTGATCGTCGATTCGGGAGTTCTATCATCGAAAATGACTCAGGAGCACGGAGGGCTCCGTACTCGTAAGAGCACATCCGCCCTGCTCTTATATATATATATATATATATATAGCTAGTCTCCTATACTATCTATAATACCGGGGCTCCGGTACTATAGTTGCTTTTTCGATCTTAGGGTGTTCAAATCAACGATCCACACCGTTGAAACTGATCTAGGGTATGTGAAGTTCTTAGGAATAAAATTTTAATTTTTTTTTATATCGTTTACTTAGTAAATAAATCATGTCAAAATGAACGGTGGAAATTGAATAATCCTTAAAATTTGAGTATAGGAGTTTCGAATTCAAGATCAAGAATGTTGACCTTCATCTATGTGGTTTAAAGTATTTTCTATCAAAATTTGAAAATTTAGATTCTTCTCCACCGTTAAACTACAAACTCGCCATAATAACCATTGAAATTTGACAATTTTAAAACGGTTTGATCACAAAGTAAACTACGTCGAAAAATTATAAAATTTTATTTCTAAGAACTTCAAATATCCTAGATCAGTTTCAACGGTGTGGATCGTTGATTTGAACACCCTAAGATCGAAAAAGCGACTATAGTACCGGAGCCCCGGTACTATAGATAGTATAGGAGACTAGCTTTATATATATATATATATATATAATTGGGCTTCTACGTTTTTAAAAGTACAAAGTTATTGGTGCTTGTAGATTTTTTGCCATTGGATTAAGGAATGTGCGGTTAGGATGATGTGGGCCCCCTAGGGTTGAATAGGTGGTTGGTTGAATAGTATGATATAATGAATGAAAATAGCACAATGGGTAGATCTAACGGTAAAAAATTTACAAGCACCAAATGCTTGGTGCTTTTACAAGCACCATAGCCTGACTCTATATATATATATATATATATTAAAAAAATTATTTTCACTCGCAATGGCGCATCCACTCCATGTGCACGACGTTTACTCCAAGGCTCTAAATTGGCAAGATCTAATTTGTATACAAAAATAAATAGGACAGTGATGTATGTAAGTATGAATCATGCTCAGTGGACAGAGGCAATTAAAAAGTAAGTTTTATTAGATTAATTAATTAGTATTTTAATGATAACAGGTTTTGATATAGAGCCTAACAGTAGACAACAATAAAGTCAATCATAATAGGTTGCAAGTAGTGGGGAAATTTTTTTTTGGAGAAAACACTCGTTGGGCCCACTCGTGCTGAATCTTAGTTTTTTTTTTTATTTTTATTTTTATGGTGTGAACTTCAATTTTGCCCACCCATATAGTTTAGCTCATTTTTTTTACTTTGTTATTTTATAATTTAGAAACTTAATTATTTTAAAATTTATCTTATTTTTACTTTGTTATTCTATAGTTCAACTATCTTCTTTTTAAATTTCCAAACAACAAACAATAAACTTATGATTTTATAAAAAAAAACTATTAAAATAGTTTTTTTTTTTTTTTTTTTTTTTGTGAACTTCAATTTTGTCCACCCATATGGTTTAGCTCTTTTTTTTTTACTTTATCATTTTATAGATTAAAAACTTAACTATTTTGATATTTATCTTATTTTTACTTTGTTATTCTGTAGTTCAACTATCTTTTTTTTAAATTCCCAAACTATAAACAATAAACTTATAATTTTATAAAAAAAATTTACTAAAATATACTAGTTAAAAGTGATAGAGCATATATATTCAACATTTTGATATAAAAATTAGAAAGTACATAAAAATTAACAATAATAATTTAAAATAATTTGATAGAAGCTTTTAATTAGTCTATCATGTAAATTTATTTTATATTTTTTCTACTATAACCAATACCCCATAATAAAGTAGTTACATTTTGTTTAAAACAATAGATTTGTCAGCAATAATTAGAGATCCCCAAGGAAAAAAAAAAGTTTATGAGCTAATTGGTTTCTCGAATAATTGTGAAAAAAATTTCCAAAATTTTTTTTTCCACGAAAAATCATTTTTTAAATTTTTTGTTCGCTTGGTTTTAAAAAAAAACAAGCGTTTTTGAAAAACTTTTTTTTTCATATTTTATGAAAAACTAATGTTTTTGTTTTCCTAAAAAAATTAAAAAAATGAAAAATATAGATTTTCATAAAATATGAGAAAAAATAATTTTCAAAATTGTTTAATTTCTTTCAAACCATACGGGAGAAAATTTGAAAAATAAGTTTTTCATGAAATTTTTTTTTCTTGGGAACTATTTTTCATATATTTGGGAGGAGCCAAACAGCTTCTTAGTTATATTCATGAGAAAGAAAATAGTGTAAGTTAGAAAAACGAAAATAAATCTAAAATACAATATAGTAATTGATAAAATGTAATAATATAATGGTATCTTTGGGTGAAAAAAAGTAACACAATGCAACTAACAAAAATAACACTAAAGTATAATGTAGTAGAGTGAAATCAATATTAAAAATATAATTTTAGCCACTATACTATCAAAATAGACCTAAAATGACTCATGGGTCTAATCTTACACTTAGCTTTGGGTATGCATTTTGGAAAAAAAAAAAAATTGTTATTATCATATAGATAATGTGTTGTCTCAAATCAATCACATTTAGATTCTAAAATTTATCCATCTGATTATAATTTCTAAAAAATATTTTTATTTTACCTTTTTTCTAAATAAATAAATTTGATTGATTAAAATATGAATAATATGATGTGACCATTATATAGAAGACGAAGCTACTTCTCTTGACGTTTGTGTAAACATGAATTTTGGAGGTTTGCCGAATCTAACAATATTTCTTAAATGACAAAATTATACTCAAAACTTTACAACTAATTTAAGCCTATCATTAAAGATTAGAGGAGTTCTATTAATAACGATAAAAATGTATGAAGACCCCCTCATCTATTGGCCATTTGCTTTCTAAGCTTTATTTTTTTAGTCGACATTTTTGAACTAATGCCTAACGTAGTCTTATTTGAAAATAAAATTTCTCTATTTATTCTTACTTTTAAAAAAATTTCTAATCTAGTCTCATTTGCACTGAATAAAAAAATATAATTTTCTATATACTCCTCAAAACTTCAGAAATATCTCATTTATTTCTATTTTTTTTTTCAATATACCCTCATATATTTCTCCGTTATTCAAAAATACCTCTACACTTACCACCCGTTAAGTTAACTTGGATTAAACGTGAGTTAAATATCTATCAGAGTTAAAAAAAAATTTAAATACCTCTTTTGTCTTTAACTTAAGGGCAAATAAGAAATATTGGTGATGGTAGAAGGGTATATTTGAAAAGACCAAAAATCAAAATACTTCTTGCACCCCTAACTTAAGGGCAAATAAGAAAAGTCGGTAATGATAGAAGGGTATATTTGAAATGGCAAAATAGTAATTTTACAGAGATAACTGCTACTGCTAACGGTTCATTAGCAGAATTTAACTATAGGAGGTATATTTGAAATAGTTTGTAACGTAAAAAGAGTATTTTTAATATTAGCCTTCTAAAAGGGATAAATCAGAAAGTCGAAAACTTTTGAGGAGTATATAAGCAATTGCCCCTAAAAAAATAGTAAAATTAATATTTTACTGTTGATTAGGAGAGAGAAATAAAAGAGAGAAAATTATTTCTCTCTTTCTCTCTCTCTCCCCCAAATTTTCAGATCCAACCCCATCTCACTCTCTCTCTCTCTCATTTGTAGATCCAAGCCCTAGGCCCCTGCTCCAATGGCGGAGTCGCCCTCGTCCCTCTCGATCCCCAGCCACCACCACCACCACGGCACGGCGCTGCTCCGCGAGATCGCGGTGGACTACTGCCCCGAGGCGTGCGACCACTCGCCGGCGGCGTCGGAGATCCGCGTCGTCTTCGACCACCGCGGCGGCGCCCGGTGGCGCTCCCGCTCCCGCTTCCGCTTCGGCACCTTCGGCGCCCTCATCCGCGGCCCCGGCGGCGACACGAGCGGCCTCAACTTCAACCTCTACCTCTCCTCCCTCGAGGGCGACAAGTCCCAGGACGAGATCGACTTCGAGTTCCTCGGCAACGCCCCCTCCGCCGTCCAAACCAACTTCTACACCGCCGGCCTCGGCCGCCGCGAGCGCATCCACCCGCTAGGGTTCCGCGCCGCCGAGGGTTTCCACGAGTACCTCATCAAGTGGGCGCCCGATCTCATCGAGTGGCTCGTCGACGGCGCCGTCGTGAGGAGGGAGGAGCGGAGCGGCGGAACGCGGGAGCCGTGGCCCCTCAAGCCCATGTTCCTCTACGCCTCCGTGTGGGACGCGAGCTACATCGACGAGGGGCGGTGGACGGGGAACTACGTCGGCTGCGACGCCCCCTACGTCTGCCTCTACCGCGACGTTAGGGTTCCGATCGACAGCGCCGTCGCCGAGGAAGAAGAAGGCGAAGCAGCAGCAGCAGCAGAGGCGGAGAAACAAAATGTGAGTTAAAAGATCTCTCTCTCTCTCTACCTTTTCTTATATCTGAGTCTCATTTCGGTGGATTAAATGCTATTTGTGTTTTGAGTAGTTGTTGTTGTTGTTGTTGTTGTTGTTGTTGTTATTGTTCTTGTTGTATTGTATTCTGGTTAGTAATAATAATGTGATTGTTTCTGTTGTTGGTTATCTGAGATTTGCAATAAGCAAATTATGAGGCATGTGGTATTCAAATTTTAATTCATTACAACTTCTAGCTTGATCATTCTAAATTGTTGACTAAATAGTAACGTATCGTTGATATGTTGTGGTTGATGCTGCGAAAATGACTGAAGTGTCATGCCATTGTCGGATAAGTAACACATCATCATTCATCAATTAAATTAGACCGTGCGAGTTAATTGTGATAATTTAGAAAAGTTTGAACTAAAAATTATAACAAATTAAAGTTTGAGGACCGAAGTGTCACCTGCTTTATAATTCGAGAATCAAAATATAATATATCTGTAGATGTAGGAAAAACTGTAAATACCCATTTTGTGGTTTACTGCATTTTTTACTTAATACTTTGTGGTTTTAACTGTATTGCTTAAGTATCCTGTAGTTTTATTTTTCGTTATTCGTTACATTTTCCGTTAACTTTTTCGTTAAAACAGTCATGCCGAGCAGGTGCCGCACACCGCACATGTATGTCGTGAATCATCGGCTCTTTTGTCTTCTTAGGACATCTCCGATGTACGTGTGTGACACGTGACAGTTTTAATGGAGAAGTTAACGGAAGGTATGACGAAAAATAAACATAGAAATCACAGGAGACTTAATTAATGCAGTTAAAACTACATAATACTAAAGTAAAAATGCAATAAATCACATGACGTATAAGTTTTCCTTGAGTTATTACTAGATCTTTACACTTTCTTGCTCTTTGACATTTTTCATTAAATTTCTCGAATAGCACAAGTAGAACTTTTTCTATCACGCTCCGGGCCACTGCAGAAATCCACCTCGGGCACAAGCACAGACCCGATGTGTGTACAAGGTTGCCCCTTTCGGGCCACAGCAAAAATCCACCTCGGGCACGTGCACAGACCCGGTGTGTGTACAAGGTTGCCCCTGCACACATGAAGCCTCAATATTTAAGCAATTTTATTACTATTATACAACGTAATATAATAGATGAAATACAAGTTAGATTAGTATCAAGAGCATAAATAATACCAACTAACTAAACTTAAAATACTAAATATTTAACATCCATACATCACCACCAAAATAGATCTATCTCTATTACATCCTCTTACAAGTTTAATACTTGTGCTAGAACCATAAATAATACATTATCATGTCTTAATTTATCTCTAGATTTTGGTACTATATCTTTGCTCTTTCTCGCTCTTTCCCACTTTTCATTAAATTTCTGGATTACACCAGCAGAACTGAAGGACTTAAGTTTGTTACATTTGATTCAATGAAAAAAAAAAAAAAATAACCGACCGTCCCTAACGCAAGTGGCAAAGGGCTTGATGGTTGATACCTGAGGTCCCGAGTTCGAATCATAGTTGATTCACATTTCCAGCCAAATTTATTTCTATACGAAATAAACGAAGCGGGTAGCGTACTACTTTTCTCTCAAAAAAAAAAAAAATGATAGAAGGACTGAAACTGTGGTGTGGCATTAACTTTAGGCTGTGTTTAATTCGGATATAAATAAGAATTGTTTATTTCAAGGATAAGTACAAGTTCAGGTATAAGCAGAAACTAGACCAATTTTACGTTTGGAAGAAAATTCTGGAAATAAGATAAATAGTATTTGAATGGTTAGATTGGAAAAGGAGGAATAAGCGTTATAATTTTAAATTAAAAATATTTTATCTAATTAATTAACATCAAAATATTACTTAAAAATAATTTAATAAATTAATAAATTTATTAGCTATGAATATTGTATAAGATAATGAAAATATATTAATTAATTAATTAAATATAAAAAATAATTTAACTTTTTAATTAGTTAGTAAATTATTTTAGTTAGATAACTAGTAAAAAAAATTAATTAGATTAATAAAAATATTAAATGGTTGATCAACATAAATATTAGTTTATGGATAAACACATTAAAGTATTAATAATTAATTAGCTAATTAATTATAAGTAATAAATTAATTAATTACTTTATTATGTAAGCAATGAATAATGATTTAAATATATTAATTAGATTTAATTAATAATTTACACCATAATTAAAATTAAATTTAGATTTTAATTAATCTTGTTCCAGAAAAAATGGTGGAACAACAGTTTCAGACTTATACCGGATTATACCAGTTTATTCTATGAATATGAGAAGTACTGTTCTCAGGTACGAAAATTTACGTTTGGAAACAAAAGGAGGGAACAAGGGCTTATTTCCTTCCTTGTTCTCGAATCAAACGCTGCCTTAGGGATCTAATTTCAAAATTCGAAAGATAAGAAATAAATAATGGAGACTTTGCTAAAAGGTGATCATTTGCTTTTCTCAAATGAATGCACGAAGTTGAGTGAATTGACATGTAAGTTAGAGCTTATTAGAATTCTCAAGCAGAGAAAACAGAAGAGGAAAAAAGAGTGTAACCAAAGCTAAAGTATCTGCTTGTAATAATTGGTGCGATTAAGATAGGTTGGTTTCTCTATCAGTCCTTCTTGGGCTTTTGTTTCAGAAAATGATTTTTTGCACATTATTATTGACAATAATTTGTCATCTAAAACTAACTATTTGGCTTGATATTTGCCTATATATGTATATACAATTTTGACAAAAATATTATTGTATATATTACATCTAAAATTAACCACATAATACATCTAAAAAGTTTTGATAAACAAAAAGTCTCACATTAATCATATATATATTTAAAATAATTTGACAAAAAAGATTAGCCACCGCAAAGAAAGAGAGCGGAGATAGCAGCTTCTGTATTATTTTTCAGAGATAACAGCTTCTGTTCACTTCACTCCAAGATTACAGAATTGGGGTTTAATCTATGTATTACAAACTTACAAAAAAGGCATTCAAATACGATCTTGCAAAAATTTACTTTAAAATGCTAAAATACTCAAAAAAAAAAAATCAATACTCTGTTTTTGCAACAGTCCTATGACTCTTTCTTTTTGGAATTACAGTGCTTTTAGGAGTTGATTTGGAAGTAATTTTAGAGGTTGTTTGGCTACATGTAATTGCAACTGTATTATAGTTGTAACTATATACAAATTTAAATTTGGTAATTGAATTTGACATATTTGAATCAACCGCTGCGGTTAGAATTGAAATTACGCTCAAATTGACCGCAATTTCAACCGTTGCAGTTGGAAAGAGTAGCTTTAATAATAATAAAAAAAAGCTTACGACCACATATATATCATAATATAATTATTATTTATCAATTGAATATGATCATACTCAATAAAATTATTTTGTTTACATCAAATTTATATTTATTAATATCACTTTCAGATGCAAATGGATTGTCATTTTCTCCATTGGTTTATTGTAGACACACTGTTACCCTATCGACTAATATTATTATTATTAAAAGAGATAGGAATAAAATGAACAAAACAAGTACTTTTATTTCTCTTTCTTAAAAAAGAAATGATCACCAATTAATTTATTTGAAATAGAAGTTCTTGGGGGAAACTTAAGATCTCTCCTCTTGAAGAAGAGCAACACCAAGGATGCGACGAGATCAAATCATCTAACCAAAATACATAGGAGTTTATAATTTAAATTGTCTACAACTCTGTCCATAAAAATGTGTGTATCAAATAACTTTAGCGCATATCTGCCGCTAAATATGTAATGAAATCACCTGTAAAAAATTTCTTTCAAAATTTATACTAAATTATTGTAGTACAGCAGGTTGTGTGATTCTGATTGGAGAGATCTGTTTATGGATTCCTTGAAAAAGAAAGAACACCATCCTGCTCCCATATGCAAGAGAGGTGATAGGTTGAAGATGCCCCCCCACTCCATTTTGCTTGGTGATGTCATAGAAAGAGACCTCCCCCAATCAAAGAAAGGAGTTGGTGGTGCAAAAATATACCTGCTTCCTTTATTCTTTAATAATAAACTCAGTTGAAAATATAAGTAATAAAACTTTAAATTTAAAATCACAGATATCAATTATCAAATCATTAGTCAACCGCGTTAGATACAGTCGGTCTGATTTCGATATTGAGAGAAAAATTTATTATTTTTTTACTATCTAAATGGTTGTACTGGTATGGAGTAGTTCTAAGTATTATTCAAATTATCGCCTTTATAGATTGCTAATATGCTGGTATATTAAAGTTTGAATGGTACATAAATTAACTTATAGTCTTATTTATGTATTATAGATCAACTTATCATATGTTGTATAGGTTTGAATGGGGGTACCTAGAACATTTTCTATTGATTTGCTTTCATGGATGTGCTTGTGGAAAGTATTCTTTGTAATAAATATATTGTATAGAATATATTTCAAACCAATTATATAGTGCCATATAAAATAATAAAGAATTTAGTTAGAATAATATGTCATTGAACTAATATTATATAAAAATTAATTTTTTATATGTATATTATTACGAATTTCGTTATTTCCTCATGAAACAACTGTAACAGAGCATCCTCTCATATCTATTGGTTTTATATTAAGTTTTTGCATTGAACATTTTCTATTGGATTTTATATATGTCATTGAGAATCAACTCAAAGAAAAATGTAAAATATATATATCTACATATAAAAGAGCTAAAATACAGAAAACTCATTTATAAATATTCACGTTTTTTACTTTTAATTTTTTGAAAATTTCTATTCTGTTCCTTTAAAATTTAAAGTTATAACACTTAACTTCCCTCTTCTAGTATTTTGTCGCTATTTCTTGCACATATTGTATCGCACAGTTAGATAACTACTAATATTCTCATTTTATTCTAAAAAATAGTGAGAAGAAAAAAATTAATTAGTGAATACTAAGCAATCTATTTTACAAAGTTATTTAATTTGAGAAAAAAAAATTATTACTCATTCTCACTATATCTAATTATATAAGGCTTTGCCAATACAGTTTATGCATAAAATATTGATGAAATAGTAAAAATGTTGGATTAAGTGATATAACTTTAAATTTTTAGAAGGCAAAATAAAAAAATTTAAAAGATAAAGAGATAAGATACAAAAATGAATATTTATGTTGAAATTTTCTGCATTTTAGCCATAAAAAAGTATTGGTAAAAATGCACATAATTTATTTGAACTATGGACCATTTTAAGATGCCTATCCAACCTCTCAATTTTTTCATTTGAATTAATTAGTCAATTGCATTTTGATTTTAAAATTTAAATGCATCATTTATTTTTACATATTATTTAGTATATTGTATGCAATTCTTACATTATAAACTAATTAAAATAAAAAAATAGCTTAAATTTTAAAGTTAAAATATTACTGACGGATTCAAATCAAATAAATTAAAAAGTTAAAAAATAAAATAAAACTTTTTAAAAAAGAGTAGAAAATTAAACTGGTCCATACTTTAGATTAGGTGAGAACATTTTTTTTTAGAAAAATTTCAAATACCACCAATATGATTTCGCGCTTTCTCACTTTAGTATTCTGTGGTTTAAAATGTATCACTTTAATACCCTGTGGTTTCGTTTTTCTCTTTTCGTTATTTTCTACGTTAATTTTTTCATTAAATCAGTGACAAAGTTAAAACTACAGAGTACTAAAGTAAAAATTCGATAAATCACATGGTACTAAAATGAATATTCGATAAATTATAGGTGGGGTATCTGACGTTTTTTGTATATGATTTAACGGAGAGTTAACCGTGGGTGCTGACGGAAAGAAAAAAAATGTCATACAATTTAAATTATAGAATACTAAAGTCAAAAAGTACGAAATTATACGGGTGTTATTTAAAAAAAAAATTTATTTTTTGGTTACCAAAATTCTTATAAGAGCTTGTAGTTAATGGATACCCTTCTGCCTAGAAGAGAACGCCAAAATAAATTATTGATCCGATGTGATTTGCCGTACCTTTACACTGTTAACACCCCCACCGTGAATCACGTGGTTTGATGTAGTCGACACACCCATTAAATTTTCTGAGTTAATAATAAATAATAAATTCCCACTAACGTTATAGACCAGTAGTTGGCTAATTTTAAAAAAAAATTAAAAAAAAGTGGGTGGCTAATTTTTGTAGCATTATTTTTTTGGTTAGTTGCGTAATTGAGCCAAAAGATATCAATTTTTTTAGATTAGTGCTCAGAGGTTCTATTGTCTTTAATTTTTTTTAATTAATTTTCGGAATATATCTTTAGATTATCATTATTCTGATGAATCCTTCGTATCATTATAAGCCAGTGTTTCTCCCACTCTCTCGCTACTTGCTCTTAATTTAGTCCTTAATGCCCCTCTATATTCTATTTTATTTCCAGCAAGAAGAATCAACCATCGAGAATCTGGCTTAATTTTCTCTATGCATGTGAAAGATTCCCGCATCTCTCCCAAAAATTGAAAACTATTGAAACACATTAATTTGGTTCCAGATTCCTATAATCATTCAGGCCATTTGATATTGAGACTCATCTAATGCTAATAGATAGAATAAAATTAGAGAAGGCAAATATAGAATATGTTTCTGTATTTTTAGATGGAACAGCAAAAAGTATATAATAATTTATTTATTATGATATGTGAAACGCAATATTACGTACTGAAAGTAATCAGAGTATTTTCTTCATCGTATTTTCTCATAGCATATAGGTCACTCTCCTAATGGTCTATTTAGTAATTAGGATTCTAGTTGCACCTTAGTACGTCTTCAAATACATGATTTTTGTAAAAGTTTTGATTTGTGTATAGTTCTTTCACGTTATATATACCAACACATCAACAGTATTTTTTTAAAAAATATTCTAGGAGGCACTAGAGGAGTACACTCCGTACTCAATCAGCACAAGTGCACAAAATAAGCTCTAAGTAAGAGGGGTCCCAAAGGAAATGTTATGGGGATTTGATATTCACCGGGCAATGTTATTATTTGCACAGTTAAAATGTCAAAATCTGATCACTTGGGACGTTAGAACGAAGCTCAAAACGTTTCAGTCCTTTATCAACGAACATCACGCCTTCTCTTTTAGATAGAATTCTTTGCTTTTTTCAGAAATGCTATGCAAGCTGATCAACTAGCTAATTGAGGTCTGTCTATCAAAAGATGTACTGTGTGATTCTCTTTTGAAAACTTTTTCAATTATGTATTATCTAATTTTGTTTAAATAAATTTTAGCTTTGAGACGATTTCCCTCAGAAAATAGAAAAAAAGTGCAAATACAGCTTTATGTACGACAATTCCAAATTTCTGGGAGAAAAACCAAAGGTCGAACTGAATCTGCTGAATCCAAACAGAGGCGGGGTAAAGAGAAACAAGAAGAAGAACAATGTCGCCGAAACATTTTTTTTTTCACTATACAAAGTCCAAATCATAAGTAGATATAACAATGTGCATCAATTGCCATAAGGAAAACAGGAAGCACTAACATTCGAAAACAATCAAGAAAAACTTTATAGTAAAGAGATTTTGTAGGCAATAGCACTTCATAGATAAAAATAGGAAAAGAGCAATACAAACCTGGGATATTATAAAGCGACTAAACAGTTATAGGGAATAACAATCGATTGCTCTCTCTCTCACAAATGATAAAAGAGCTTAGAAATAGTCTTAACATTTTTACTCACATATATGTCTATTTACCGAAGATCAGAGAAAACATGTCACGTACACTGAACGAGCTTAGGACCGATCCTGATACCGCAGTGAGAGGGCATTTTAAAAACAAGTAAGCGCGAGGAGGAGCAGAGCAATTGATTATTTCTGTACAAAAACGAGTAAGCAGGAGGAGGAGGAGGAGGAGGAGGAGGGAGTATCGAGGATCAATGGAGGTCGTAGATGTTGCGGTCGGCGGCGTAGCATCCGAGGATGCGGACGAAGACGGAGAAGCGGGAGATCTCGTCGATGGCGTCGCGGACGTTGGGGTCGTCGGCGGAGCCCTCGCAGTCGACGTAGAGGACGTGGGGGAAGGCGCGGAGGGAGCCGCGGCCGCGCACGTCGAGGATCATGACGGGGGCGGCGCCCTCGGCGGGGGAGTTGATCACCTCCAGCTTGGTGAGGTTGATGTTGCGGGTGGAGAACGCGGAGAGCACACGGAGCAGCACCACCATCGACCCCCCGCGGTGGGCGATCACCATGCTCGTCTTCTTGTTGTTCACGCTGCTGAGGCCATGATCGTGGTGGTGGTGGTCGTCGTCTCTGTCTTTGGAGAGCGTGAGGAAGCGGGTGACGTTCCAGGACTCGTCCTGCAGGCCGTGGGCGAGGACGTCGAGGCCGTAGAGGAGGGCGGCGCGGGGGCTGGCGATGGCGGCGGTGTCGAGGAGGCGGCCGGAGCGGAGCATCTCGACGGCGCCGGCGGTGTCCTCGACGGGCTCGCGGCGGAGGCCGAGGAGGGCGAGGGCGCGGCCGCAGTGGGCGAGCGCCATGGGGTGGCTGATCACGCGCCGGAGCTCGGCGGGGCGCACCCCGGGCATGGCCAGCAGGCAGTAGTGCACGAACAGGCTGATCTCGCGCACGATCCGCAGGTCGTGCCGGAGCAGCAGGTCGTAGTTGCGCAGCGCCGTCCCCTCCATCGTGCTCTCCACCGGCAGGATCGCCCGGTCCGCGGCCCCCCGCTCCACCGCCGCGATCGCGTCCGCGAACGCCCGGCACGGCACCGTCTCGCACTCCGGGAACGCCGTCTTCGCCGCGAACTCGCTGTACGCGCCCGGCGCCCCCTGGAACGCCACGCGCAGCCCGCCGCACCCTCCCTCGATCTGCGCCGCCGACCCGTTGATCCTCGGCGCCGCCGACGACCCGTTGATCCTCGGCGCCGCCGACGACCCGTTGATCCTCGGCGCCGCCGACGACCCGTTGATCCCCGGCGCCGCCGACGACCCGTTGATCCCCGGCGCCGCCGCGGCCACCACCGCCGCCATGGGCGAGGCTTTGCGAGATCTACCGGAGCCGAAGAGGAAGAGCTGCTGCTGCTGCTGCTGCTCCTTCTTCCCCTTCCACCCCGCCGCCACCGCTGCGGAGAAGGGATTGGGGAGAGCGCACGCCATGGTGATGGCGAATTTTGGGGGAATTTTGGGGAGGAAGAAGAAGAAGAAGAAGATGGAGAAAATGGTGGTTGCGTTTGGGCGACTTTGGGTTTGGGGAATTGTTTAAGGCGACTCCGCGGGTATAAGGACAAAGAAGAGGGTTGCGATTTTTGGTTCGGGAGAAGAAAGGGTGGGGTTATTTGGACGATTTTGCCCCTGATTAGTGGACCGGTGGGTGACTTGGCGTGGAAGCTTACTATTACCGCTCAATGATGCAGCGGCTGCCGCTGCTGATAAGGGATGGACCGACGCCTGATAAGCCGATTAAAACAGCGTCGGGCGATATTTTCATTCATCCTGCTGTACTGCCAAAGATGAGCCATCTCACTTTTCACTTTTCATTTCTCAGTACAAGAATTTTACAGTGAAAGATAAATATTGCTATACAAGCCCTCCTGTTATTTATTTTTTTTCTATAGTTTTCTCGTGTTAAATAAAGTGTTTGTTTGTACTGAAGTCAGGTGCCCGAAGTGAATGTTTGACGGAACTCACGAATTCAGTTATTTAGATCTCGCCAAAACTCGAGAGATCCGATCGAAGTAGGCTTCATTTTCATGGTTTGGATTTCGTACGACGAAGTCGCTAGTTCTAGCGAACTCCAACTGTAAAAAACTAGCAACATCCTGTTTCTTCATTTCATTATTTCTTTTTTATAGAAATTACTTTTTTGATTCCGAGAAATTATTTCTTTGGATATGTTACTGCAGGAACACTATAATAAAATAAATTGAATGACATCTTGAATTGCATTTGTAAGTATTTGTAGAGCATCTTGAAATTAGATGACGTCTTAAAGTAAGTATTTGTATGACATATTGAATTGCATGTGTAATTAAACAAATTAGATGTGTCTTTTTAATTGTTTCAGATGCAAGAGTTTTCTGTGTATCGGGCGATCTAGCCGTCCATTTGAGAGATTAATCACGAACATTAGATCGGTCGACTGTTCAATGGCTCTGCTTGACCCTATCTCATATAGACGGCAAAAAAAATTCTTCCTAGAAAATTGTACGAAATTAGCTCAAATATATATTTTTTATATTAAGTAACACTATGCTTGTAAATAAAACTATATCATTTTATAATTTTGGGTATGCCACTGAAATAAATTTGCAGAGGTCCTAAATCACAAAGAGCTAAGCATTATTCAAAAGATTGCACCCTCATCAAAGTATGAAATTTGTCATTTACACGATACGAAAATATACTAGGGCTGGCAATCCAGCTCGCTTAACACGAGCCAAACGCTAGCCGAACACGAGCTCGAGATCGATTGCTCGTGTTCGGCTCGATATAGCTCGAATATATAAATATAAGAAATTATTAATATGTGGATTTTTAGGCCAATACAAATGTAACGACACCTACATTTTATGAATTTTAATTATTAGATTAAAATTCTAATTTTTTATTTTTTTCAACTTTTCATCTAGTAGTATGACTGACCATCTAACTTACTGTTTGCGAGTCAACTCGTGTTCGGCTCGTTAATAAACAAACCGAACATGAGCTAGATATTTCAGCTCGATATCTTAACGAGCTCGTATTCGGCTCGTTTAATAAACAAGCAAACATGAATAGGCCTAGCTCGTTTTTGTTCGGCTCGTGGACAGCCCTAAAATATCCTAATTGTGGTTTGCATTTCTAATTTGATTGAGTCCATGTCGCGATCTTCATTAATTACATACTAAAACATAGGCCATTATTTTTCTAGAGAATCTAATCACTAGAGATTATGTCCAGTGTCTCAAGTTGAAGGATATATCTTAGGGCGCGTTTGGTTCGAGTTATGTAATATTACAAAGTATTTCAATATATCCAGATATTTTGGATTTCTAAATGAGATTACTACTGATGCTGCATTAGCGCGTTTGGTTTATAAAATTCAGTATTGGCAAATTTTTTTTTACTATTTACAAATAATATTTTTTTTACTAAATTTTATTTTAAATAATTTAAATATTGAATTTAAATTTTAAAAATTTTAAATTTTAAATTTTAAATATGAATAAAAATAAAAAATTTAATATTTTAATTTAAAATATAAATATGAAATTTATAAATTTAAAATTTAAATATAAATTTGAATTTGAAATTTGATGTTTAAAAATTTAAAATTTAAAATTTAAAATTTAAAATTGTTAAATTTAAAATTTAAAATTTAAAATTTAAAATTTAAAATTTAAAATTTAAAATTTTTAAAATTTAAAATTTGAAAACTTAAAATTTAATTAAAATTTAAAAATTAAAATTTAAAAAATTTGACAATTCAAAATTTTAAATTAAATTTTTTAAAATGATGTATTGAAAAGGTTTCGAGAGTTGGAGGGGTAAACTTATAATTTTATATAACATGCAAAATTACCCACCTTCAGTAATCCAAGATATGCCCCCGGATATCTAAAATTTAAAATTTAAAATTTAAAATTTAAAATTTAAAATTTAAAATTTAAAATTTGAAAACTTAAAATTTAATTAAAATTTAAAAATTAAAATTTAAAATTTGACAATTCAAAATTTTAAATTAAATTTTTTAAAATGATGTATTGAAAAGGTTTCGAGAGTTGGAGGGGTAAACTTATAATTTTATATAACATGCAAAATTACCCACCTTCAGTAATCCAAGATATGCCCCCGGATAATATTTTCGGTATAATTACACCTTTTGTAATACTGCAATATCGAACAGATTACATACCGGATGAACCAAACGTAATAATCCTAGCAGGATTGCCTGTAATACTGTCAGGATAATCCGAACCAAACGCACCCTTAGGGAATTGACTATAATTTTACCCTAAAAATAGCAGCTCATTTGGAGGATTTTTAAAAAAAGATTTTTAATGTTTTTTCGAACAATTCTTTTTATTTCTTTTCTGAGAAAATTGAAATAATTTTGCTCGAGCTGCACTTCCTAGGATTTGTGGTGGGCACAATTCAACTGAGAGAAAAATATATCACGACCCCGCAAATTTTAGTTCTTTGTAAATAGATATCTAAATTTTCATTTTGGCAATGAGACCCTTGGTCGAGAAGCTTATAATGCCGTACTCATTTACTAAATTCCTTAATAAGAGCAAAAAGACTAGGGCCATGGGGTCTTCGACGGTTCCTACGCCAACCCGATCGATCAACGTCCCCTTGAACTGGCACATCGCTGTCAACTCCGCCTTCCTTAAACTGACACTAACTATTCTTATATTCACCGATCGTCCCTAGCGCAAGTGGCAAAGGACTTGGTGGTTGGTACCTGAGGTTCCGAGTTCGAATCCTAATTGATTCACATTTCTAGCTAAGTTTATTTCTAAAAGAAATAAACGAAGCGGGTTCGTGACCTAATAAAATACTAGTAAGAAGCAGTATAAAAATGTTATCAGATAGTTTCATACCCTTATCTCCTCAAGCGAAGTTACTAATGAGCAATAAATTTAATCGCATGTCCTGTACATAATTTTAAATATAAAAATATTTTTTGCTACCAATTATGATAGTTAAGTAGCAGATTTGAAAAATAAGATAAAACTATTCTGTCTTTTGTTGGTTTTTTTTATGTGTTAAATTAATATAAGATTTTTTTTTTTTTTTGTAGTTTAAAGGTTTACAAATTTATATGCAACACAAACAAACTAAACAGCTATATAATAACAATTTCGATTGAAAATATTTCTTTGTTAAATTATCTGGTAAAATTTAAAAAAGTCTAATTATCAAAATTAAAAATTCGAACACTTATTCATCAAAGTGCTAAAATTAAAAGGTGACTTTGTCACAACAATTTAAGTTGGTAAAAGCTGTAGTTGTGTATGCCACTACTATGCCCATAATTGATTCAATTAAACGAAGTAAGTATTGAAGAAACAAACACATTACAAAAATTTTTAAAAAATATTACTTACAAAAGGAGGTGAAAAATGGAAATACTCAAACAGATGTTCAAGGATTAAGTCGAAGTAAATGCTCGGGTAAGTTTTGGGATAATTTTGTGATTATTCCTAAATCTAATTGCTCTACTATGCATATGTGGTTTATGTATTAGACTTAATTATTCTTATTAATCAAAAAAATAAATACCAACTTGGTTAGTGATTCCCGTTTGTATTGCAAATTATTTACTTTTAAACAATTTTGAAATATATTTTAGATGGTATTTTTTGTGAACGCTATATTTTAAAATCCCTTAGGGACGTTTTAAGGGATTTTTTAAAATATAGCGTTCACAAAAATACCATCTAAATATATTTCAAAAAAATTTAGAAGTAAATAATTTGTAATACCTAAAAAATTTGAACGAGAATCACCTAAGGAGGCATCTGGTTCGGGACGAGCCGAAATATTATTTTCGGTATGAAAAATATTTTTCCGCTTGTTTGGTTCGACGTAAAATTATTTTTCCGTAAAAATATTTTAACGAATTTGGAAAAAAAAAATTAAAGTTTTCGTTTTTCACTATATTTTCGGCGGAAAATGAAAACGAAGCTGCGTAAAACTATTTTCATTCATTTTTCTCCACCGAACTAAAGAATGTGGAAGTTTTTTCTTTCAACCAAATAAATTCTCATGAAAAATTACTCTCTTTTTTTCCACAAATCAAACAGTACAGAATAGTCCGACTACTATACTATCGATAATACCAAGCGCTTGGTGCTATTAAGTTTTCTGCCGTTAGATCTACCCTTTGATCATTTCCACCTGTTAGATCATACTATTCAACTAACCACCCACTCAACCCTAGGGACCACTATCATCCTAACCGATGATTACTATCATCCTAACCGCACATCCCTTCATCTAAGGGCCGAAAATCTAATAACACCAATGACTTGATACTATTAATAGTACAGTAGTCTAATTTCAATGCAGAACGTAAAACATTTTTTTCACCGAAAATTTTTTTATACGAAAAATTATTTTTTACGATTTTACGTTCATGAACCAAACGGACATAGCCAAACAAAATAACTTATAAAAGTGTGTAACCTAGTATTTTTTGTTACTCTAAGAGCATGTTTGGTTCGCCCCTTTTTCACCATGGAATCGGAATCGGAATGGACGAATTCGTTTGTCGGTGTTTGGTACGCAGGATTTTTATTCCGATTCCGATTTCCGGATGAATGGGAATCCCCCGAATTACCCATTTTTCCAATCCAGCCTAGGAGGCCGGATTGAAAATTGAATCTGGGCGGAATGGATTTGTTCGGATTAAATTTAATTTTTTTAAGCTTATTTTTTAATTAAAATATAAGTTTAAGTTTAAAAATTATATTTATAAATTTTAATTTTAATTTGAACTTAAATTAAAAATTAAAATTCAATCAAGCATTTCGAATCTAATTTATAAATTTAAATTTAATTTAAAATTTAAAATTTAAAATTTTATTCAAATTTTATTTAAATTTAAATTAAATTTATGGATTCAAATTGAAATTGAAATTATAATTTTAAGTTTGAATTTGAATAAATTAAAATTTAGCTTTATATTTTGAATTATCCTTTCAATTTTAAATTATAATTTTTTTAAAAAATATATTTAAAATCTTGACATTATTTTAAAATTTTGACGTAATTAAATTTTTAATATTTAATTTTCAGTTTGAATTTAAACTAATATATTATAAATATAAAATTGGTATATCAATTTGATTACGTTTCTGATATCTATTTGAACCAAACACCGACAATGAAAATGGTTCATTCTGATTCCGATTCAGGTGGCGAACCAAACAGAATGAGATAATGAAGCATTTCGATTTCGTTTCCAGCTTATTCTCATTTCGATTTCGATACCGATTCCTACTTCGAACCAAACGTACCCTAAATTTTAGGAATGACACTGGATTAGATTTACTTCCTCAACAAATTAATGCAAGTCAAGCTTAAAGCGTTAAATTGTTACATTGACATACTCCAAAGACTAAGTCCTCTATTAGAAAATTAAAATTGCGGTCATGTCGTAAAGCTCACATCATAGGAGAAGGGTCTTTTCATTTTTCTATCTTTGTTAATTATTATGAAAAAAAACTTATATTTTTTTCGCACATTTTTCATAAGTTTGTATGCTTGTGTGGTTCGACAATGACTTCGCCTTTCCCCTTCCAAATAATTGGCCTTAGTTGTAGGTTCTTTGATTCAATTATTAATTTTAACAATAAATATTTCTAGTATTTTCTGTATGTAGTATTTACTATAGCATAAAGGTGAGAAAAGAAGAAGAGAAAAAGAAACGTATAATTGGATACTTTTCTGAAAAAGTGTATCAAATCGTAATTACTCTAATCGGTGTTTTCTGATGATTTTTGAGAATTTTTTACGTGAACAACATTGTGGGTAAGTTCACGTTGTTTGCTGCTCCTGAGCCCTAGAATAAGCTCTTTGATTTTGAAAAAAGAAAATTAAAAAAAAAAGAATACATGCATTCGAAATAACTGCTTTTGTCTTTATAATATTGAGGGATCGTTTGGTTCAAAATTTGTAATATTTTTAAAATATTATATATTTTATATTTGGAATGACAGATTTATTACTAACTTATGAAGTCGCTTAAGTTAGGAGATTGGTAAAAACTAATATATTCTTATTAGCGGACTACTAATGATTCTTATCAAATATGGAAATAAAAATATCCCTTACTCCATAATAATTTGGTATTCCTATCGTCCAATAATCTACAATAATTTTACTATTCTACTAACATCTTTTACAACTACTCAACTTGAATTAAATAGTAATAATTAAAATATTTTCAATAACAATATGAAAAATTATCGAAATCTTATAAACCTCAAACCAAACTGTCCCTCGTTATTAGCTAAAATTACTGAGTTAAAACATATTCACGAAAATCACAAAAATCTTATCTTAATTGATCCAGTTCGATCTGCGTAATTTATCATTATTTACAAATAAAAATAACGTATTTTTCGACCGTTCTTTCTCACTGTCATGTTCATTATTATGCAGGAATAACAACTTTCCACTGTTAATTGCATTTTGAGGTTCTAGAAGGTTCGTATAGTCGTAATAATATATTTTAATGCATTTCGCTTTCGAAATAACCCATTATTAGTGGTGGGGAAAAAGCAAAAAACGTCGAATCATCTCAACTACAAAATTAAACAAGGCTTCAAAAGCACGTGCGTCATAACGCTCTCCCAAAAGCACCGGAGAAGTGCTTCTAGAAACATGGTTTTCAAAATGGACCAAACTTTTTTAAAGTTTTTTTCACCACCACTCATTCACGTTTTCTTCTGCCACTGGGCCAAACGTTTTTAAAGCTACGACAGCTCTAGGGATGCAAACGGGACGGATTCAGGGCGGGAGAGTTTTTTCATCTCCAGCTCTATTTTTTATCAGAACGGGACGAATTCAGAACGAATTATTTTTTTATTTTATTTTTGGCTTTCACTTACCGTCCCATTCGGAACGGATCGAGACGGGAGCGAATTTTTGACGAATTTTTGACGGATCGGAACGGATCGAAGGAAGAAAAAGATCTTCCGCCTCCCGCTCCATTTACTTGGCGGATCGAGACGGATTCAGAACAGGTTATATTTTTCTATATTTTTTGTTCCCACTTATCGTCCCATTCGGGACGAATCGGGACGGGAGCTCCACTAACCCGGATCTATTTGCATCCCTCACAGCTCCATTCTTCTAGATATGATTTTTTACTTTTAAAGACTAAAAATTTTTCTTTCATAAAAAATTAGAATAATTTCACCAATACACTTCTAAAAGTGATTATTTTATAAATATCCTTTCAAAGTTGAAAATATCATTAATACCTCTATAAAAGCTAAAAATATTCGTGAATGCTTGATTAGGTAAATAATCCGTCAAAACACATTATTTATTATTTTTTAAATACTATTTTCCCCCCTAATATCAATTTAACAAAGCCTGAAAATTTAAAATTACTTAGATTATTAGTTTTAAAAATTTAAACGGTATACTAACTCAACTTTACTCTTATTCCCACAATTTCATTATAACCATCCAAGCGTTATTTAACTTAATCTTAAAAATAACCAATTCTCTTCTAAACACAAAGTTAATATAGTTTTACCTCAAAAGTTAGTTATACATGTTCAGAACTCAAATACTAGTGGCCTCACCCTCACTCAACCATATCGCATGCTTTTTTACTGAAATTGCTAGGAATTGACGAGCTAGGCTTCTATGCTTTCGAAAGTACGGAGGTCTCCGTATTTGTAAGTTATTTTCGATGATAAAACTTCGAATCGGCGATCGATTTTGTTAGACATGATATACGCTATTGGAACTATCTAGAAATCAAATTTCATAATTTTTTGACTTCATTTGCCTAGTGAACGAGTAGCCTCAAAATGAACGATTGAAAATAAAATTCTCATAAAAAACAGTGATAAAAGACTCAAATTTTAAATCAGAAATATTGATCTTACTATTGATATTAAGTAGAATTTTCTATTAAAGTTTCATTTAATTTGGATTGTTCTACACCGTTGAACTTAAAAACGTGCCACATCTACCGTTAAAATAGTTATATTTTAGACCTTTTGATCACTTGGTAAATGATGTCGAAAAATTATAAAATTTGATTTCTAGATAGTTCTAATAGCGCAGATTATGTCTAACAGAGCCGATCGTCGAATCGGATGTCCTATCATCGAAAATAATTTACAAATACGGAGGCCTCCGTACTTTCGAAAGCACAGAAGACGTACTCGGAATTGACATACAAAAAGTTTCCTCAGCACACACCTTTTCTTTTTGGTGAATAGAAGAGTGTAAAGTAAAAGGTGGGAGACCCTAATAAGTACAGAATATTTCTTTATCCTTAAGGTTAAAATTTAGCACAAATTTGGCTAGGAAAAACCTTATGACACATCTTATTATGCTTTAAATGAAAAAGAAAGAAAAAAATCTGGTGTAAACCTCAGCTGAACAGTTGTACCTGTAATTAGTAATATTAATTAGCAAAAGCAATGTGGGCTCCTGCTTAAGTCTCCTGGTGGAATTGTAGCTTCCTTTTAAGTACCCACTGTAACATACTTAGATAATTAAGATGTTTTCTAATGTAACACTAAAAAAAGGTAGGAGTGGGTACACTATTAGGATCAAGACAGTGCTTGAGTGTTACACTATTAGGAAGATCGTCACCACTAAAAATACAAAAACGTCATTCTCTACTTGTTTAAGCTTTTAACAACGGCTGTTTCATACTATTTAATATAATATCAGAGTTAGATATTCTGAGTTCGAGTCATACCAGACTTCTAATATAGTTGATTTTCTCTCATTTAATTCAAGTTCACGCTATTGGCCTATCAAAAAGTCTTGAACCAAGACTTGAAGAGAAGTTTTAAATATAAAAAATATAAAAATACTATATTCTAACATTTTTTTACAATTTAAAATGGGCTCATGTGCTTTAACTTTACCTCAATTGAGTGAAATAATTTAGAGTAAACAAAAAATTGAGATGGTGCCTATCTAATAAAAAAGAAAACTCACGGGCCTATCTTAGAGGAGCTTATAGTTGAGGATAGCCCAACTAAGGCCCATTGGGCCCAATCCACTACATAGCCCACATAAACTAACATTCGCCACACTTCCTCTCCACCTGAGCGTGTTTGGATACACGTGCATCTTATTCGGTAATGTGACTCTTCGACTTAATAAATATTTGCATTTGGGAGATGAAAAGTGTAAGCGAATTTCTATAATAAATATTATATTCGGCCTTCCAGTTATCTTTTTAAGAATAAGATAAATCATCTTGTAAGTAAAATATATTATTCTATAAAATTATAGATAAAAATATCTTTCAAAGTGAAAAAAAAAAAGTTATTGATATCGTGTTTGTTTTTTATTTTCAAATAAATTTCTACATAAAAATGTGTAGGATTGGACAATATAGATTGTTCGTAATTCTTTCATTTAAGATGCTTATTTGAGAATAAAAAAGAAAACATGGGAACAACTTTTCTTTACTTCTCAATTTTTTTCAAACAAGCTCTTGGATGCGTTGTAAGCTAATCAATTATAACAATATAAGAAATTTTTTTCATCCAACATATTAAATTTTAGGGATAACTTCAAATACCACCCCTGTGGTTTCGTGCTTTCTCACTTTAGTACCCTGTGGTTTAAAACGTATCACTTTAGTACCCTGTGGTTTGGTTATTCTCTTTTTTTGTTATTTTTTATTAATTTTTTTGTTAAATTATACAGAAAGAACTTCAAATATCTCACCGATGGTTTATCGAATATTCACTTTACTATCCTGTAGTTTTAACTTTCTAATTAATTTAACGAAAAAATTAACGAAGAGATAACAAAAAGAGAATAACCAAACCACAGGGTATTAAAGTGATACGTTTTAAACCACAGAATACTAAAGTGAGAAAGCACGAAACCACATGGGTGGTATTTGAAGTTATCCCTAAATTTTATAAAACTAGCGTTTGAAAATTTTAAAAAAATAGCAACGATACCGGAGGAGATCTAAATTCCTCATTCCAATCACACAAAAATATCTTGAGTTAATTTCTTCAATACAAAAAAGTTGTAGTTTTATAAATACCCCTTCAAATTGTTAAATATCATTGGTATCCTTATAAACATTAAAGTGTATAGGGTTTAAACTCGGGTTTGAAGGGTTTTTTTTTTTTTTTTTTTTTTGAGAAAAAGGTAGCATGCTACCTGCTTCATTCAATAAGAAAATGAATTTAGCTACAAAATACGGAGGCAGCTAACCTCAATAAGACAAGAAAGACACACACACACACACACACACACACACACACAAAGTAACTTGACACCTCCCTACAGTTAAGGTCTGCCTTTGCTCCTCTTCTCCCAGTCCGTCAAAAGGTTTACGATCTCCTCGAGAACACGATAAAAATTCCTCCTCTTTCCCTGAAAAATAATACAATTCCTTTCTAGCCATATTACCCACCACGAGACCGTTAGCTTACAGAGTTCTTGCTGTCTTCTTTGATTGTTTGACACATTCATGAATGTCTCCCATAAGTCCCTTGCCGAAGTTGACATTGGAGCGCATTCTGAATTAGAGATCATCCTAGACAGAATATTTTTAGTATAAGTACAGGTCGAAAATAAGTGTTCGTTAGTTTCCACTTCGACTTCACATAGAACGCATCGTTGGTCCCCATTCCACCCCCTTTTCAATAAATTGTCTACTGTAAGAACTCTCTTTCTTAGGAGTAACCAAACAAAAATCTTTATTTTAACAGGAATTTTTAGTTTCCAGATCTGTGGAGCAACACAGTCCCTAATACCCCCGGCGATCAAGAATTTGTACATCGAGCGAATGGAGAAAGTTTGGGATTTAGACAACCGCCACTTTATCACGTCATCCCCGGCACCCCCGATATGACCCGAGACGAGTGCTTTAAGCTGCTGAAGATGAAGGCTCTCTTGCTCAGGATAACCTAGTAGTATCATGTCCCACCTCCAACCTCTTGGCGTATAGCAGTCCCACACCCTTAGTTGCTTCTGTGTAACTTGAGCATATATATCTGGAAAGTTCGACATCAAAGAAGTATCACCACACCATCTATCTGACCAAAAATCAACTCTCTTCCCATCCCCAATGTCGTATGAAATACCACATTTAAATATCTCTTTCAACCGTAAAATATTTTTCCACCATTGGGAGTGTGGTTTGAAATGTGCACCTTCTTTTAAGGGCTTTCTTCTCTGATAGTAAAGAGTTCTGACCAAGTTGTTCCATTGGAGGTGAGTTTCAGTAAAGAACCGCCACCACCATTTCACCAGCAAAGCATCATTCATAGTCTCCAAATCTCTTATTCCAAGGCCACCTTCATTTCTTTCCCTACATACGCTCCTCCACTGAACGAGTCTATACCCTCCATTTATGTTAGAGTTACCCTTCCAAAAGAAGTCTCTTCTGAGAGCTTCAATCCGTCGGACCACCCATTTCGGGGCCTTAAAAATTGAGAGATAATGTACAGGTAGATTAGAAAGTACCGCATTAACCAAAACCAGTCTCCTGCCTCGTGATAGGAGCTTTGATTGCCACCCTTCGATTCTTCTCTCTATTCTATTAATAATTGTCCACCATTCATCTCTCTTAAGTTTCTTATCAGATAAAGGTAAGCCTAAATAGCGCATCGGGAGTGCTCCAATCTTACATCCCAGAATATTTGCTAGTCGTTCCTCTCTATAGACATTATTGCCCATATAAAATAGTTCAGATTTGTCTTTATTGATCTTTAGCCCAGAAGCCCATTCAAATAGAGACAAAATAAATCGAAGGTTTCTCATATATTTTTTTCTTGCCTCTGTAAAGAATATTGTGTCGTCAGCATATTGTATGAGCATAATCTTACAGTCCTCTCTTGGCCCAACACCTCTCAGCAGATTATTTCGGGTTGCGAAATTTATCGTTCTAGCCAGAATTTCTACAGTGATGAGAAAGAGAAAGGGGGGATAGAGGATCACCCTGCGCAAACCCCGTTTTAATTTGATCCATTTAGACTCCTCTCCATTGACTAACACGGCGGCCTTGGCATTTGATGTACATTGCTCTATCCACCCGCACCATTTGCTATCGAACCCGGCCCACATCATAGCCCTCTTAAGGAAAGACCAATTAACTCTATCATATGCTTTCTCAAGATCCACTTTCACTCCAACTGCTTCAACCCCTATTTTTTTGCACCAAGCGACGAGCTCACATGCAGTTGCAAATGAATCTGATAACAGTCGCCCCTTCAGAAAGGCCGACTGGGTAGGGGAGATTAATTTGTGCAATACTGTTTCTAGTCTGTTTGCTAAAACCTTCGAAATTATCTTCTGAATGCCATTGATGAGACTGATCGGCCTAAAGTCATTGGCCCTTATAGCACCCTCTTTTTTTGGCACTAGGCAAATGTAGGAGTAGTCAATAGGACCGGTATTTAATTTGTCTTCGTAAAGATCCAAAAAAATATTTAGAATGTCGTCTTTGATACAGTCCCAAAAGGTTTGGTAGAATCCTATTGGGAAGCCGTCCGGTCCTGGAGCTTTATCTTTGCCTAACTGAAAAGTGGCTTTCTTGATCTCCTCTATAGAAAACGGAATTGTTAGCTGATTTTGACTATCGATACTCCTACCGTTGAACAACTCACTCCAATCACCCTGCATCATTGTCGAATATTCAGCTAGGGCAAAGATTTTCTTAAACTTGTTAAAGAAGTATTGCCGCTTCTCTTCTTCCTTGCGTATAGTCCGACCATCATCTACTATCATTCCAATGTTGTTAGCACGTCTTCTTCCGTTTGCAATTGCATGGAAAAACTTCGTGTTATCGTCCCCTTCTTTCAACCACCTTTGCTCCTACGGGTTTGAAGTTTAGAGGGTTATTTGTGATAGATTTATATAATTAGAAGAGTATGAATGATAAAATTATATGCTTAGAGAGGTAGGAGTGATATTTAGAATTTGAAGGAATATTATAATATTTTGAAGTTTCAAAGGGTTATGTTTGAATATCTTGGGTTAATTTCTTCAATACTCTCCAGAAAAAGGTCTTCATAGTTCCAGGGGTAAAAAGTTTCGAATACTGTCGGATTTTTGACAAAACCATATCTGCATCCCTATTATTCTTCGAATGTGAATTCGGTTACAGATATTTATCGGATGCTTAATTTTTATTACCATATCTGCTAAAAATCGGATTCAGATTTGGATATGGATCGATTTATATTTGTATTTTATTCGATAATAGTATAAATATAAATGCAATTTCAATATGAAACTCCTAGTAAAATAAAATAAAATATATATTATAGAAAACCATCTTATCTTCCAACAATATATACAAACTGTCGAATACAATTGGATTTTTAAGAAAATCATATTCACATTCAACTTTTTCCGAATATGAATACGCCCCCAATGTTAAATTTTAGGAAAAACTCCACCCATGTGGTTTCGTACTTTCTCACTTTAATACCCTGTGGTTTAAAATGTATCACTTTAGTACCATGTGGTTTCGTTTTTCTTTTTTTCTTATTCCTTTTGTTAATTTTTTTGTTAAATCAGTGAGAAAGTTAAAACCACTGGGTATTAAAATAAATATTCGATAAACCAGAGGTGAGTTATCTGAAGTTTTTTCTATATAATTTAACGAAAAATTAATGAAAGGAATAAGAAAAAGAGAAAAACGAAACCACAGGGTACTAAAGTGATACACTTTAAACCACAGGGTACTAAAGTAAGAAAGTGCGAAATCATAGGGGTGGTATTTGAAGTTTTTCCTAAATTTTAACATGAGGAATGCTATAGATACACCTCCATCTCGGATGTACATCTTACAACTTGTAGATCCAACGGCTATAATTAGTTTGAAATTTTTTTATTAAAAGATACATGTATGGTGAATTAATCTTACCCATCTATTTAAAAGATGTAAGATGTACACTCCAAGATTGGGTGTACCATTAGCTTTTCTTTTTCCTTTTAAACATTCATATTGGATGAGGGTTTATCCAAACCACTTTCACCGCTTCATTATCGTTCAATATTTTATTCGGTTATTTAAAGAAGAGGCGTTGGGCCGAGAAGAGGCCCAAACCCAAGGCCCCCTTTAAACTGCGCTTCGGTTTCTCTCTGTTTTCGAGAAACAACCATTAGCGCCGCGGGAGAGGCGAAACTGCGTTTGGGAACGCGCTTCCGCGGCAGCAGCGGCGATGACGACGCGCATCGCCCCCGGCGTGGGCGCGAACCTCCTCGGCCAACACTCCGCCGAGCGCAACCAAGACGCCACCACCTACGTCGGCAACCTCGATCCCCAGGTTCTAGGGTTTTCCCCAAAACCCTTTTTTTCCTTTTTTTTTTAAACATTTTTTATCCTTTATTATGCGGATTGGTTTACAAATTTATCTAATAATTCGTCATTTGTTTTGGGTGGATTATTCGGTAACCTCCCGTTGTTGCAATTAGGGTTTGTTAGGGTTTTTGGTGATGTGATGGGGTAGGTTCTGGTGCAATTTGAGATCGTTCCTAAATCTAATCGTTCTACTATGTTTATGGGGCTTTTAGGGTTTAGGGTTTGGATTTAGAAGCTACTAGGCTTCTTAGGATTATTAGCGCTTATTTATCTGATAGATTTGTCATTTCTTTCTTGATTATGTCGCAATTTTTCATTATTGTAATTTGGGGTTTATTAGTTGGTTTGATGTTGGGGTAGGGTTTGGTATAGTTTTGCTATAATTTGTTAATCTAATCGTTCTACTATGTTTATGATGTTTAGGGTTTAGGGTTTAGATTTAGGAACTATTAGGCTTCTTTGGATGATCACTGTAGTTTTTTTTTTTAAGGAAATTTTTCGACGTAGGAGCTGCATATGGAGCTAAGGTTTGAAGCAGTTTTTATACTTTGAATTATATGCAAATGTTATTTTTAGGTTGGAATGTATGGATGTAGACCACCTCAACTATAGGGCATTTTGAAAAAGGCCCATGAATTTTATTATTTATGATTGACACTCCCTTAGCTCTCATCTTTGTTAATTGAATTGGGGAATGAGAATAATGGTTACAATTGTAACAATGTTGATGAGAGGGCATATATATACAATTCTAACCATTGTCTTTCTCAAGTAAATTTCACTCTGAGAAACCATGTATTTGCTCTTCTTTATTTTGTATGTCGAAAAATTTTCGGGTGTTTCATCGTTCTTGTTTGGATCATGTCAATATTAATATTCTAGGTTTCGGAGGAGCTGCTCTGGGAGTTGTTTGTTCAAGCAGGTCCTGTTGGTAAGTTGCAAATCGCCTTTTCATTTTAGTCCTTTACTGAGATCGTTATATTCTCTGGGAAGATATTGTCCCTCTAGCACATTAGAGGGCACGTTTTCTCTGGTAATGTCTAGAAGGGCGATGTCTCTCGACAATTAGGCAATATTTGCCGATTCTGTGTCTAGAAGAACAATATCCTCTGAATTTTGATTATTAATATTGTTTTGCAGTCAATGTTTATGTCCCGAAAGATAGAGTTACAAATCTGCACCAAGGATATGGATTTGTGGAGTTCCGTAGTGAGGAAGATGCTGATTACGTAAGTACCGAAATTTCTGTGCAAGGTTAATTGGTTTTCGAACGTTTAATGTATCATTAGATTTGATTTGCATTAACTGGTTTAATTTACGGTATGAATGTTGCAGGCAATTAAGATTTTGAACATGATCAAACTATATGGGAAGCCAATTAGGGTAAATAAGGTGTGTATGATTTCACTTTCATCAATACATATCAAATACTCGTACTCTCAAGATTCTTCTTTGGAGCTCTGCACGAACAAGTTGTAATCATGTACATTAGTGTGTGGGGCTATTTTCAGCATAGTTAATACTAGAATTCACATTATTATTTTTTGGGTGGTTACAGGCTTCCCAAGACAAGAAGAGCTTGGATGTGGGGGCAAACCTTTTTGTTGGTAATCTTGATCCGGTAAATAGTTCCTTTTAAAATTTTCTGTTGGTAATCTTGATTTAATGAATTTATCTTTTCAAGAACTTCGTTCATTCATGCATAGACATGCTGCTGATTGTTTTTCCTTTGGTATTCCAATTGCAGGATGTGGATGAAAAACTTCTCTATGATACCTTCAGTGCTTTTGGAGTCATTGTAACAAATCCAAAGGTGATATACTCCACTTTTTTTTAACAGGCATTTTGGCTTTTTAATTTTCGTTTTTCTATTATACATGTTGTGCAATATCCTGATTGTGTAGTTCATGTAAGCAATCATCGCAAATTGGAAGGTTCTTCTTAATGTTATCGTTTCTTGCATAGGTTAATGATCTTCCTTTTGTCCTTTTGCAGATAATGAGAGATCCTGAAACTGGAAATTCTCGAGGTTTTGGTTTTGTTAGTTATGATTCCTTTGATGCATCTGATGCAGCAATAGAGGTATTTTCCTTTGATCTAGATATTTTGCAAATAGATTTGTGAACTGCTCTAGTGTTCAGTAATTACTGATGCTCTCTAGCTCATATATTCTGATTCTAATCGATTTCATTTCCCTTTGTATCTGAATCTGTGTAAAAAGGCGATGAACGGGCAATATCTCTGCAATCGTCAAATCACCGTCTCTTACGCATATAAGAAAGATACAAAAGGAGAACGTCACGGCACTCCTGCAGGTAGGTCACTGCATAAGAGTTCTTCCCTGCAAAGCCGATAATTTCTTTTCAACCTCCTGATTTATTGTTAAATTTTCAAAATGGAGTGGATTGGTTTATGGGAAACCAATGCTGATCTCTACGATTCACCATTCCATACATTTCTGTGCATAAGAATTCTAATGGGGCAAAATCAAATTTTGCACGTCCTCCATCCTTTGCAATGAAGCTAAAAATGTGCAATACCGTAATACCCCTCGATTGATCTCTAGGATCTCCCGTGTACTTGTATATACAATTGTAATTTCCTGTGGAAGATTGATTCCGGTGTGCTTGCCTTTTGGCATGCTGGATCATGCCGACATCCTATATGGACTATCTACCTTATTTGGATATGGTATTTAGCCACCTTTTTGTTTATTTACGATCACTCAACTTCTGTGTTTGAACATGCAAGTGCAACGAAATAGCATACAGTCATGAACTTGCCAAACAACCTGTAGCTAATAGAAGCTTTGCTGGAGAAAATAAGTTGTTGCATATCAACTGCTGCTTAAGTAGCTTCTGAGTATCCTTATAAATAGCTTTGTCTAAGATAGATACTTAGGCCAGGGGCCCAAGCAATATTCAACTTGACGGAGTACTGTACTCGCTCTCCTGATCTAGTGTAGATTGATCACATATCTGATTTGTATAACTAATTTATTTTCTTCCACCTAACAATACCTTATATCCCTTCTGAAATATGCAGAGCGAGTTCTGGCGGCAAGCAATCCAGGAGCTCAGAAGAATCGTCCTCACACCCTGTTTGCGAGTGGCCCACCGACACTTCCTAATGGCCCGCCAGCGAATGGTGCCGTTGGTGCACCGATCCCTCGGCCATTCGCCAATGGCCCAATTCCGGCAGGTCAGGTGCCATCTGTTCGTCCACCGCCGCCACCGATGGGGCAGTTTCCTCCTCCAGTTCAGATGGCGCCTCCACCATCTTGGCCTGCTCAGCCGCCACCTGGCCATAATTTTCATCCATCGGCCATTCCGCCGCCCATGCAATTCAGGCCTCCACATAGCATGCCGCCACCACCTCCTCCTGCGGGTATGGTAAGGCAGGCACCGCCTCCACCCGCTGGAATGTACAGGATGCCGCCTCCACCTGGAGCAGGTGTTCTGCCTCCACATATGTGGCGACCACCCCCACCACCACAACAAGCCGGTGGTATGCCACCTCAAATGTCGATGCCGCCTCCACCTCCTCCTCATTCGGCAGGATGAGTTCTGTTGAATACTCTTCAATTGATAGTGCCGGTGAATCTCGTTGCTTGGAGGTAGAAATTGGAGGATGATTTGAGAACGCATTTCCTTTTTGACTTTTTTTCTTGGCGTACTTCAGTACTTAACGGTTTTACTTAAGAATCTTGTCGACTAACTTAGATTGCCAGGCAATCCAAGAAACAGATGCAGCTTTCTCCATATTATACATCCCAGACTTGATGAAGACAGTTGTAGAGTAAATGGTGCCTTGCTGATTCTCCTCTACTGTTTAGTGTCCTGTATGACTTACTAGTAAGAACTCATTGTAATATCTCTGGTTTTATCCGTGGTACCAACTTAGTTTCTTTTTTGTCGCATCCGGTGGAACTCTTTGGCTTCCTGGAACCTCTTTTGAGCAGTACTTTTGCCTCAGATGTATAATCGCTCTGATTAAATGATGCAGTATCATTTTGTGGAAACAATGAAAACTTTATTAAAATCTTTTTTACTTAGTTAAATGCGCGTAGTCCCGAAATTTTTATGTAGAAAATTCATGTTCTGCGTTGTTTTTGATGATTTGACGTTGTTTTTTATTTGTGCTGAAGTAGAGCTCTCTTCATCTGTCTTTTAAGGTGCAGTTTGTTTTCACCGATTTACGGTATTTGGGGAAATATCATCAACTAATTATGCTACTTAATTGAAAGATTGTTGAAGGCTTGTATATTCTTGTACATGTACTAGTGATAACAATCAAAGCATGGAATAACAAACCCTATTAATTCATGGTGTTCTACTATATCTATTAGGGGTCCTTTGTTTTAAGATTTGTAATATTTCAAGGTTTGTAATGTTTCGAAAATATTATATATTATTATATATTTGGAATGACCTGTTTATTATTAACTTGTGAGTCACTTAGGTTAGAAGATTGTTAAGAATTTGTATAATTTTATTAGTGGACTACTAATAATTTTTATCAAGAATGAAAAAGAGAGTATCTTTTAATCCATAATAATCTCATATTCCTATCATGTAGGAATTTTTAATGATTCCACTATTTTATCAACATCTTTTATAATAATGATATGGTAATGATTTGAATATTTTTTTATTAAATTTTTTTAAGTATTATCAGAATATTACAAATCGGAAACCAAACGGGCCTAAAGGCCTTTAGTTAGAAATCTATGATAATTCTACTACTTCAACATTACCTGGTACACTTTTTTTTACTACTTTCAAACTTGATTTGTATGATAATGATTTGAATATTTTGAGCAGACAATATGAAGGTTCACAGAATGCTGCAAATCGTGGAATGAACAATCCATAGGAGATGGGGGTGGAGTTTCGATGGAAGTTTCACCGTGAAGTCGACTTATGCCGCCCTGAGTGATGGGGGTACAAGGGACGCACGCGCTTGTAAAATTTGGAGTCTCGGAATACTCCTGAAAGTTAAAATCTTTACCTGGCTCGTCCTTAAGAAAAGGCATCTTACAGCGGACAACCTACTTAAAAGAGGGTGGACGAGGACCACAGCCTGTGTGTTGTGCGGGTGGGAAGAGAAAATTGTGGACTATCTATTCACACAATGCGTTTTTAGTAAATTCCTAGTAGTGACAGCCTTAGAGGAAATTCAGTCGATAGATTTGGGTAACGATGTATGTAGTACACTGAATTTCAGTGCATCGTACTGAACTTCTACAAATTGTAGAGTTCTAGTGAGAAAATGGCATAAGAGGCTATATGTGAGGCTTTGGCCAAGTTCGGGACTGTGCGAAGTGTTTTCGGCGCAATTGAGGCGCGAAAATGGATTTCGAGAAGTTAAAAACTGCGAACTTGGGAAGTCTGCACTGGATTCCGGTATGTGAACTCCAATACCGGAATTGGAGCTTGGTATACCGGTATGTGAAATGGTATACCGGAATGCTGTGTTAAAACCGAGAAACCCAGCTCTCGGGTTTGCGGAATTTTCCGGGGTATACCGGTATGAGAAATGGTATACCGGTATACAATGTGCGAAACAGTGAGACCAGCTCTCGGGATTCTGCAGGATTCCTGAGGTATACCGGTATGAATATGCGCATACCGGTATACAATGTCCAGATTTTGGCTGGTTGTTGTGTTGTTTGTGGAGAGGGGCATTTTGGTCTTTTCACATGCGTGGGGGTATTAGAAAGGCTGGGAACACTCCCCTTTCTCAGAGATCATCTTCTCCACTTCTCCTCTCCATCTCTCCCACTCTCTCTCTCTAGAGATCTCTCCAAAACTTGGAGAAAATGTGGATTGATCTTGGAAAAAGCTTCCAAAGGAGAAAAGAAGCTTCTTGGTGCAAGAAGGAGCTTGGGGATTTCGTGATTAAGGTTAGTACCTCACGTTTTGGGTTCAAACCTTGGATTTAATCCTTTGAAATGAGGTTTTTGGGAACCCTTGGCAATCTAAACCACAAATGGTGGGTGTTTGGCCATGAAATCTAGGGTTTGGCTTGCATGCATGCAAACCCTAGGTAGAATGAGGGCTTTTGCAATGTGAGGTTCTAAAAATATTTGGACCTTCGATAATTGCAATTGAGGCTTAGGAAATCATGTTGGAGCACTTGATTTCACATATTAAGTTGAATTTAGGGTTCGTAACGAGTAACGAACCGTTTTCTTGTAGAAGCTTGGGTTGAAGCAAGAACTCAAAGCTTGGACACTTAGGAGCTTGAAGAATACAAGGATTTGAAAGCTCTTGAGGTGGGTTTGTGTTTACCGAAGTGATTAGGTCACTTCCATGTCTAGGGTAATTATCCATTTAAAAATAAAATGGTATGTGTTGAGAACCCTAGCATTTTGCATGTTGGCAAAGGTAAAATCATGATAGGTAGAACAATGAACTCCTATTGCATGATGGATATTTCAAGTACAATTCAATTATTGATACTTGTTGCATGGTTGCATGTGAGATTTAAACCTAGTGTTATTGAACATAGGTTGGAACATGTGAGATTTAAACCTAGTGTTGTTGAACATAGGTTGGAACATGTGAGATTGAAACCTAGTGTCATTGAACATAGGTTGGACATGTGATTGGAACCTAGAGTCATGGAACCTAGGTTGGCAATGAGAAAGTAAGCCTAGTGTTATCAAACATAGGCGAGACTTAGTGACTTGAACCTAAGATCATGAGATTTAGGTTGGCAAGTAATGTGAAGATTGGGATGTGCGACGATTTTGCTATCCCGGGTATGCGACGATTTCGCTACCATGCCACGAGTTGGCGGTGCCGACATGGGATAGGCGACGATTTCGCGATCCCGGGTATGCGACGATTTCGCTACCGCGCCACGTGTTGGCGGTGTCGAGGGGGAGATGTGCGACAAGGTCGCCATCCCGGGTATGCGACGATTTCGCTACCATGCCATGTGATGGCGGTGTTGAGACGGGGTATGCGACGATTTCGCTACCATGCCATGTGATGGCGGTGTTGAGACGGGGTATGCGACGATTTCGCTATCCCGAGTATGCGACGATTTCGCTACTCGAACTAGGAGGTGACAAGCTCACTCCTTGAATGTTGGAACAAATATGGTGAGACGGCGATTCCGAAACCATAAGTAAATGACAAGTAAAATAACTTAGTCAATGTGGAACATAGGATGAACCTAGGAGAGAATGATAAATTATATTTCATTTGGTTGCATCCTTTATGTTTATTTACTAAGCATGTAAATAATTGTTGCATAATTATATATGATCTAACTTATGCATATGGTGTTTCTTTGGACCTGGTGGGTCGAGCTTCTCTCTTTGGTGGCCTTACCCACTGGGAACTATGTTTATAGTTCTCACCCCACATTTTCCAGGTCCTTCCGCGAGTGAGGCGGCGGAGCGAGGCAAGGGTTTGGCTCTTTAGATAGCGGCCTTTCCATTTTGGTGATGCATAGAGTTGTACCCCTATTTTTGGACTATGATAGCATAGGGGGATTTTCATTCTTGTATGAATGTTGTATATTCCATAGTTTTGGAACATGATGTATGGAATGAAAGTGAAAGAAAAGAAAAAATTTGGACATGTATATTGTGCCATGTGATGTAATAGAAGTAGAACTTCTTTATCTTGATGCTTTCCTTGTGCAACTCTTGTACTCCGTTCCTAGTTGGAACATTGTGGATAAGCTTGTGTTGTGACGCCTTGGGCGGGTAGAAAGGACTCTATCCGTTCGGCGGGTCTGGGGCATGTGCCCGTGCGGTTATCCTTTCCACCTAGTTGGTGTTAAAGGGCCGGCGGGGCGTGACAATGTAACTGTCGTCTGGGATAAGTGGATATCAAGGTCTAGAAATGTTAAATATAAAAATATAAAAACACCGTCTCTACCCGCTTAAGCTTTTAGAGTACAACGGTTGTTTAACATAGTATCAGAGCAAGAGGTCCTGCGTTCGAGTCACGCCAAGCTCCTAGTATAATTAATTTTCTCTCATTTAATTCAAGTCCACGTCATGGGCCTATCAAAAAGTCTTGAGCCCAGACATGTTAAATATAAAAATATAAAAACATCATCCTCTATCAGCTTAAGCTTTTAGAGTACAACGGTTGTTTAACAAGAAATCAGCCTACTCGTTCTAGGCTGACCGGACTGATAGCTTGCTGGTAGGTTATTTGAAATGCCAAAAACGATGTGAATTTTAGAAAGATTAATGTGGATCCTTTTCCGGTGGTTAATAAGATCAGGTACGTGAAGAACTTGTGGGAGGAATTCTTCTTGGCAAAGTAGCTACTTCGTACTTTGTTAATCCTATTTTTTTGCGCCTCGACTGAGGTCTATTACCTCATTCATGTAGCCTAATTCATGCTTTTAATGAATGAAGCGAGTCGTATGCAACCTTTTTCTTAAAAAAAAAACAATCCATAGGAGATAAAACCACCAAAAACATTTTATCCACATAACTTTTCAATTTGTACTACATGTATTTAGGATTTTAATATCACAACTATTGTCATTACCCTATCCTAAAACAAGTGGGTTGAATGATGTTAGTATGACGTTATAAATACTTAATTATTATTTTTATACTATATATAATGAAAATATATACTAAGTATAGTATTTTATATTATTTTAAAAAGTATTATATTATATATAATTAAAAATATATTCAAATTATAGATTATTAAAAAATTAATACATATTTGTAATTAATTATTAAAATATAAAATAAAAAGAAATTCAACTGGTTCTTCTAAAATCGGACCGGTTCACCAGTAAAACTACTTGTCCGAACTGATCAAAATAGTTTTTTAAGCCAGTTCGATTTAGTGAGTTGAGCGGAGTCGAGGATTTTGGCACTGAGTCACGATTTGATTGGGCGGGTCGATCTGGATTTTAAAACATTGGTCAGTAGGTACGCTCACTCTGATCAATAACGACAAGATTAAATCCTGCTTTGAGTGAAGATGGGTAGGTGCTTGTGATCCACAGGTATTTGGACACCCCAAAAAAAAAAAATATATAAAGAATCTGTTGCCTTTGAGCCAACTGCCGAGTACTACTGGTATTAGTGGCTAGCACTGTTGCTTTGTACTCGCACATTTGAAATGTTTAGCCGATAAAATCGAAGCGTGTGATTGCAAGTTTCAGGAATATGGGAGAGGAGTGTGAAACAACCGCTGTACTCTAAAAATTTAAGCCGATAGAGAACGGTGTTCAAATATTTTTATATTTAACACTCTTCCTCACGTCTGGGCTCGAGACTTTTCGTAGGTCCATGATGTGGGTTTGAATTACATGGGAGAAAATTAATAATGCTAGGAGTCTGGCATGACTCGAACTTAGGACCTCCTGCTCTGATACAATGTGAAATAAATGAAACAACCGTTATACTTTAAAAGCTTAAGTTTTTAGAGCACAACGGTTGTTTCACAAGGAGGACGCTTCTCTCCAAGGAAGTCTGGGTTTTAGCTTACAATACTATTGTATGGCTTGTTTACTTACTGCAGGTCGCAATCCCAACCCAAAGTAAAATGAATTAAGATTTGGCGTGGATTAATTGTTAGAGATTTGCTGTAAGAAAGTACGGTAAAAAATTATTTTGTTATTTCTGTAAGTGATATCACTCTTAGAATTTAAAATAGTTCTATATATAAGATATAATAAGACTAAACCTCTTAACTCGGCTATAACATTTTGAACGGTTGGTAAGTCCAAGAGGTTAAAAGGGTTAATCGCGTCAAGACTAGAGTACTTCTAGGATAGGTGACCTCTCTAAAAAGTGGGGCGTCACAGTTGGTATCGTAGCTAATCACCAGCCGAAAGTGTGAGATGAGTTTCGGCTGAGTTAGAGTCATTTAGTAAGTAGAGCGTGGTTTTCGGACTGATAATCGTTATAGGTGGAGTGCGACTCCCCACAAGATCGGCTAATACTAGCGAGGCGAGTCTCGCATCGTCTGGTGCTCAATTCTGAATATGCTTGAACTTGATGAGAACGTCAGGACTTAAAGAGGAAAGGAATGTGATATTTCTAGGATTTGGAATAGTTTTATATATAAAGTATAGTAGGACTAAATCTCTTAATCAGACTATAGTATTTTGAACGGTGGCTAAGCCTAAGAGGTTAAAAAGATAAAACGTGCTAGAGCTAGAATAGTATTAGAATGGATGACCTTTCTAGGAAGCGGAACGCCACAATGCATGTTGCGAAAGTCGGTTAAAATATAATTTCTGTAATTTTACCAGAAAATGAAGAAGCATATTTTAGCATCCCATCCCTACAACTCTTTTTCTTCTAATAGCGTTAGTTGTTACTCAACGCCAAACGAGTCCTTAGAGTTTGTTCAGATGTTAGAATAAATTATTTAGCAATAATTTATATACAATATTCCAATGCAACTTAGGACCTTACCTTTTGTCCATTCTAAAATTCCGACAGTCATAAATTCTACAGGTAATAAATTTCACCAACATTAAATTTTCTTACTACGAAGAAGTGACTAAGAAACTACAAAACCTATACCTTTCTACATGAGAATTGATAATTCCAGAACTAAATTTAATATTTCAGTATATTGTATCTGGTCATGATTTAGAATTTTTTGCTCTGTCAATATCAAAATTTGGCCAGAAAATATCAGTTCCCTTCTGCAAAGTTCTTGAGTAAATCAATAGGAAAAAAAAACTCTGACCAAGATACTATATTAAGGAATAAAAAAGGCCATATCCTTTTCAACTAAATTATCTTTAGCAAATCTAACAAATCAGTACATACAAATAACATTTCTAAACTGACCCAGGTGATTCATACCTTCAATTTTTTATTTTTTTTATTTTTTATTTCCCGTGCTACTAACAACAATTTAGCATGCTCACTCACAGCTGTTCATTGTGTAGACCCCCCAGAAACAAATCGAAGTTTCCGGAACGACGAAGGAACGAAGAAGTCCATAGCCGGCACGGCGGCATACAGCACATGACACTGCCCAGATGACTCTGAACACTGCAGTATAAAAAACTAATCCATGCTGAGCTAAACCTCCACATTTAGGACAATGTAGAGGCTTAGTATAATAATTCTCGGATCCTGCGAGGAATCGGAGTTCGATACGCAGGTTTAAGATCCGTCCATCTCGCGGTTTTGGCCGTACCTCGATTAATTTACTGAGCAATCAAGAGGCTAATTAAACAAAGGGTTGTAAGATTAATTTATCTAATATCAGTTTAGCTGCAACCACCACTGCTGTATCTCAAGAACAGTGACAGGTTTCAGCACCTGTATTTTTATGTGCTTACTGTAACAACTAGCAGATGCAAAATTTGGGTTTCTGACAAGCAATTGGTTTTCGGACAGAGACTATGGGATATTTTTTTGGTTTTTTTGGCTTGACAGGATCTTCTGCAGAAGTGCTTTTTTGAGCATAATTTGAAGATGTCAGAAGCAGCAGTTATCCGTTAAAATTCTGTCAACAGCTTTTCGATGCATTCAAAGTAGAAGTTTTAAACCAGTAGCATGGTTAATGTGAGGAAGATAAAATATCCAATAGTAACTAATTCAATATTTCAATATAAATATTTTCTTTTGTGATTGAAAATAAGAAGTTTGATTTTTATCCTATGAAAGACCTTGATTTAATAGGATAGTATATCTCATCTGTCATTCATCCCTTTCATTTATTTTTATAGAAATAAACTTATTTGAAAATGTAAAGTAATTAGACTTCGAACTTGGGATCTCGGTTACTAACTATGAAACTTTTTACCACCTGCGCTAGGGAATGTCACCTACTCCATTTCAGGCATCTCATCGCACTCCTCATTCCTCAAATATTACATGATTTTTTAGTTAACTGAAAAAATATTCCAAATAAGATACTTACAAATTCAAATAGGATTACAAGTAACACCTAAGAGTTTTTTTTAATTTTTTTTTTGAAATGATGTTCATAATGGAGATACAGAGATAACAACTAAGGGGCTGTTTAGTTACTCCGAAAAGTAGGAAAAAAAAAATTTAGGAAAAATGTTTTCTGTAAAACTTTTTTTTAGTTTTCCATCCCTTTGATTCCGAGTTAAACTAGGTTTTTTATGAAGATTTTTTTTTTCAAATTTTATGAAAAAAAATACGGAAAACAAAAGTACTAATTTTCTATAAAATTTGGAAAAAAAAACTTTCCAAAGTAGCTAGTGTTTTTTTTTTTTGAACCAAGAGGCGAACCAAGAGGCCGGAAAACTTAAAAAAGAATTTTTTATGTAAAATTTTTTCTTAAATTTTTTTTTTCATAATTTTTTAAGAAATCAAACAGTCTCAAATTCTTTTCCATACTTTTTCAAGAAACCAAAAAATCTCAAACTGTTTTCATACTTTTTCAAGAAACCAAAAAGTTACAAATTTTTCTTCATACTTTTTTAAAAAACCAAACAGTCTCTGGGGACAGAAAGAAAAAAAAAAAAAAAAAAAAACCGACCGTCCCTAGCGCAAGTGGCAAAGGGCATGGTGGTTGGTACCCGAGGTCCCAAGTTCGAATCCTAGTTGGTTCACATTTGCAGCTAAGTTTATTTATAAAAAAATAAACGAGGCGGGTAACATACTACCTTTCTTTCAAAAAAAAATTAATAATAAAAGAAGAAGAAAGGATGTGAATCAAATGGGCATGCAATTTTTAACTGGAGAATATAAACAAGAAGACAACATTCCAACCTGGGCTCAGTGCTTGGACTTCTCTAGAAAACAAAAATTAAGGGGCGAGAGAGATCGACATCACCACCACCGTATCAGGTTGAGAAAGAGCACAGGAAGGTTCAATGATTATTGTTTCTTTTGTTTCACGTGGATCAATCCTTAAATTTTGACGTATTGTGGACTCCAAAGATTAATTAATAATTACTTAATTTGTTGTTGACTTGCCAGATGGGCACTTCTATGTCCAAACATTGCATTTCTATGCAACTTTAGGATGCGTCCAAACAAATTGAGAAAGATCCCTAAATTCTATCTTGTCCTCGTCCTTTTTATCGCTTCTTTTTTATGCCAGTAATTAAAAATAGATAAAAATATACAGAACTTATCTGAACTACAAACTATTTTGCGTCGGCTACACAATCTTTTAAAATTTTAATTTTATAACTTAACCTTTCAATTTGTTTAAATTTAAGCTAATTATTTATTTTAATAAATTTATAATTGTGAAAATTGTATGAAGTATACTTACTAAACATGTAAAGATAAACGAAGTCAAACTGCTGTTGACTGACTCAAATTAAACAAACTAAAAGATTGAGTAGGAATATCAAAACTTAAGAAGGGTTGGATAGCTGATTTAAAATAGTTTATGGTTCAAGTAAATTTTGTACGTTTTTATTTAAAAATATTATGGAAGAAACCGAAGTTGATCAAATAACCTTGATTTACCAACGAAAAGCAGCAGAGCTTGATTGCTTGATCTCGCCACTTCGATTGAGCATTGTTGTTGATCACGATAAATTCAAAATAATTTACTAAAAATATAGTGAGTTTTGACTCGTACTATAGTGATATGTTTGTAAATTTTCGAAAATATTTATAAGAATATATAAGATATTTTAGAGCTTTGAAGTATAAGTATACAATATCCCCAACTTTATGGACTTTTAGTTTTATTCAATTTTCTTTTATAAATTTAAGTCCACGTTTGATTTATCAAAATCTCTCATAGTTCAAACTTGAACGGGAGTATTAAATATAAAATATTAAAATAATTTTCTCTAATAGCTCACAAAAAAAAAAAGCTCACAAAAGGTTGCTTCTTATTCCTAATTATTAAAGTAAGCTAGAAAAAGTCAATTTATATTATAAATTGTATCAATCATTCTATTAAAACTTTTACCGAAGTGTCGGTGGATATGGTTTGTTAAACATAGCAAGAGACAAAGGATGATCCTGTGCTAAATGAGTGTGCATGCATGATGACTAATCATTGTGTGTAAAAATCAATCATCTCCTCATTCTCTTCAAGAGTAAGTCAATCAAAATGCATGATAAATGCATGATAAAAAGGTACGAACTTGTACGATTTGTTCACTTTGTTTCAAAACAACAGTATGATAGGATTTTTCGAGAAGCATCAACCCGCGCGATCATGGAGAGAAAAGTTTTTTTTTTTTTTTGGCCCTTTTTCACTTGAGGGGATGTATCTGGTTGTTTCCATCCAGTGGTGAATGGATATTGTCCAAAAAACAACAAAAAAAGACAAGATTTTCATATAATTCAATCATAATTTTTTTTTCAGTCTAACAGCATTAAATGACTATGAATATTAAATTAAATTTAACACAACATATGCCTTCTATATCGTTGCAAACGAGTGTAATCAAATATTCACAAACGATTATTGAGACGAATTGCTTCTAAATTTCGCAGTTTAAGAGCTCATTATTTACGAAATAAATAAAAATTATATTATAATTGAATTATTGCGATATGCTCAACCTGTCATTTTTCTGCGAAAACAAACGCAATATATTCCCTTTGCACTAACTCATCGTCTCCATAGTTACAAATGGAGATTTATTTAGGATTAATTGTAAATCCCACTTTGGGGTGTACTAATGGTATTGCTCTTAGGATTAGTTGTATCTTTCATTTACCTGATTTTTCATTTTGGTTCTCAACTTTTTATTTTTGCTGAGTAATCCTTAACCATTAGAGTTGATTGTACTATTGATTTCTAATCTTTTCAAAAAAATTCACTTTGGTCCCATACCTCTTCTATCATTTGCACGTCATTGTATCAAGCCTAATTTTTATCATCCTTAATATTTTTCTATGCACCTATGATCATCTCGGCTTTACACATGATGCCTATTATCTCTGTTGAAGTATTTGGCGTTCTTAAGATCGAGCTAGAAATGCTATCAAATTCTTCTGAAAACTAGAGAAATTAGTACCAAATTGATCGAGAGCTACGACCGTGATCTATAAAAGTAGGCGAAGCTTTATAAGTAATGCTATATTTACAAAATAAATTTATAATACATTACAAACTAGCATATATAGCGGCATTTATTAATAAAAATGTAAATCACGAGAAGGTACGCATGACTCATAATTTCGAGATTGAAATCCGACCACTATACTATATAGTTTGTAAAATATTATGCAGTTTGTTTATAAGCAAAGCATTTTTCAAGTTTTATTAAAGTTGTCACAGTCTATTTTATCAAAATTAATGAAGATTTGGATGATAGAAACCTAATTAAAACAAAATACAACATTTAGGGATCTAACAACAACAAAAGAAAAGGTTAGCGGAAAAAATAAAACATAAACTTTTATAGAACTTATCTGAACTTTGGACCATTTTGAGCCGACTATCCAATCTTTCAAAATTTTAATTTTACTATCCAACTTTTTAATTCGTTTTATTTGAGCCAATTAATAGCACTTTAGCCTTATATTTGTAATATATAATTTATATTTATTAGTCTAGTGAGTATACTGAATATAATTCTCGCAACTTTGAATTTATCAAAAAAGTAATACTATACATACACTCCAAAGAGAGTGTATGATACATACCCTTCCATCCAAGGATGGGGATTTCACCACTAGTCACATAAACGTAACTAGTGAAGTACATCCCACTCTTGAATGGACGGGATGTATATCCTACACTCCTTTGGGTGTGTACAACTAGAATTTCAAAGCGAAAAAATTACAGTTAGTGACACGTGTACCTAATAATTATGGGACGCTTGTACCTGATGCTGTGTTGGTACGCCGTGCAACGTAGCGGATCGACGGCGCTACTGGCGCTCTAGTATTTGGAAGCGACGCCGACACGAGCGCCGCGGCCCCCGCCCCCCATCAATGCGAAACATCGGATCCCCCCTCCCTTCCCCTCCCCTCACTCCACTCTCTCTCTCTCTCTCTCCCCGCTCCCAAATCGCCACGCTTCTTTCGCCCACACGTGACTCGTCTCCCCCACCTCCCTAACGCCACGTGTCCCTCTCCCTCCTCTCCAGCGTCGCGACAAATTCAAATTTTCGAATCACCGTCCACATTTTCACGCCCCCCAAATGGGCCCACACTGTAACTCTCCTCTCCTCTCCTCTCCTCTCTATATATAATACTTTATTATTTATATTCAAAAAATATGTGTTATAATTAAAAAGGCATATTATGAAAATAACAGTTTTAGATTAAAAAACGGTCTACGTCGCGACATGCGAGTCACCGTCGAGTCCAATAATCCTACGTGGCGACTCTCACATCTCCCTTCTCCCGTTTAAACAATTAATTAATTAATTAATAATTGTTTATTGTTTATTCAATTCAATATACTCCTCTCCCACACTCTGTAGCTCCCTCCCTCCCTCTTAGGTATTAAAAACAACCTCAAGGCCATGGGGTGGGTTACTACTACTTATTACGAGTAGTATATAGGAAGCATCCGTGCGCCTGCGCCCTCTTAAGGAGTTTATATTAATTTACCCCTCTTCTTCTTCCTCTTCTTCTTCCTCTTCCTCTATATGTATATTGCTACTATATTTTAATGTATGTCTATGTTTGTGTATATATGGAGATCTCCGCCTCAGAAGTTGCCTCTCCCCTTCGTCGTGTTCCCCTTCTCCGAATCCCTAATTAAATCCACTCCCTGAGCCCACACCCTCACACTTCGAAACCCTAATCGATTTGTTTAGGTTCCTACCGAAGATTGCGAAGAGAATGGCGGAGAAGCCGCTGATGTTGAAGGATTACCTGGAGATCGAGATCGACTCCCAAGCGGAGTCGAGCGACGGGTTCGCCTGCTACCCGCGGCTCGCCGACGCCGCCACCGTGCGCCACCTCCTCGCCGCCGAGCTCCGCGGCGGCGCCGGGAAGCGCTTCGCGCGCCCGCGATCGGCGAAGGCGGGCGCGCTCACGCGGCTCTCCGCCGCGATCAAGCTCAAGCTCCTCCCCTTCTCCGCCGCCGCCGCCGCCACCGCCGCCGCCGAGGGGAGAAGCGGGGAGGGGTTCCTCTCCAGAAGCTTCTCGAAGCGGATCAGGGGAAGCTTCTGGAAGAAGCGATCGGAGGATGCGGAAGGGGGAGGGGAGGGGGAGGGGGAGCGGGATCGGAAGCGGAGCGTGAGGGTGAAGGACATCGTGCGGCTGAGATCGTTCGAGGAGATCGAGGAGCGGCGATCGTTCGGTTGCCCTTCGCCCGTGGTGAGCAGCTGCGGTAGCTCGTCGGAGAGCGAGTCCTCCTCCTCGTCTTCGGGCTCCGACTTCGTGAGCTCCTCCATTGGGAGCTCCGAGTTCCTCGACGAGATCGAATCCGCCGCCGCAAAGAAGAGCTCGCCGCCGCGGAGCCCTAGCGCAAACGCAAACCCTAACCCTAACCCTAACCCTAACCCTAGGGTTTGTACCGTCGCCGACATCGGGGTCCGTGCGGAGGAGGCGGCCACCGGAGACACGAAGGTGAGCTTTATTCAATTAATGCTTCTATATCATCATTGCTCATAACCGTTTGCTCTACACTAAATCATTCCCTAAACCCGGTGCACTGCGTCGTCCGTGGACCGCGCCGTTCTTTCTCGGCCCATCCACCGTTGAGTTTACGAGGAGCGGTGTAGATCACACGGACTGAGTGATCTACGAACGACGTGGTACACCCGGTCCATATAGTACCTTCATTTAGTTAGGTGCCTTACGTTTTGGTTCGTGCATTGAATGAATAGCTCTACTAATTCAACTTAAACTCTTTAATAAATCGCAAATTATAAGTTCCGAGACGTGGATACGAGTGCATGCATTGTAAATGTAGCTTATTTTCTTGCTTTAATAATTGGGTTCTCGTTGCAATCTCCAGGTAGGCGTAGAGTTACATGCACGTTTATCGTGAAAACAACTAACATAATTATGCATCGTGAAAAAAAAGAAGAAAAAAGAGTAGTAGCTTTTTATTTGCTAAATTACTCTTTTTGATCTTCAAATTATAAGGCTCATTCCAGTGTAAGTCGTGCAAATATTTAAGAAATTATTTTACTATTAGATGAGCGACACATCGCAATACAAATTATAATAAATTAATTTTAAGAAGCGAAATATTACTAACTTCATAGCTCGAGGACCAGAAGTGTAATTTAGGAATATTATGGTACCATCAACTACTACTATAACTTTTTAACCCAGGAAAATAAAAATTAAAGTTGCTGTTGATAACATAGTTCTCCACTGTGGTAGCGTCGTTAGTGGAATTTGTCGTGTAGCGTAAAAGGTATTGGGTACCCAAAACTAAATTGGGCTGGTCCACGGTGTATAGTTTAAGCTCGAGCTGCTCCACTTGCTCTGGCGCATTACTTTATCGATGCCACTTCCACCAACCGCTAATAATGCTTCCATGTTTATATTTCCCCCACCTCATCTTTTTTTATTTTATTTATTACTTATTTATTTAATCCTTTTTTTTTTGTACGTACATGCATTTATGCAATTGTTTTGAGTGGGGATTAAAAAAAGAAAACATTAAAAAATTGCGTGAAAAGCGGATACCGCGACCACGCGTGCTCGTCTTTTCCCTGTTTCGCTCCGTACCTTTCATGCCACGAAGCGGAGCTAATCTCCCTCGCATTATTGGGCGCACTCGTGCCTCTATTCTTTTGAATTGCATGTTTTTAAAATTATTATGATAACTTATTTATTGATATAGTTATTGATAGGTGCCGCACCGTGCCGTGCCGTTGACGTACTGACACGCATTTTGCAAGTTGCACGATAATTTTTATATTTTATTTACAAATTATGTTCTTTTATTGTGAGTAGTAACATATTACTAATGTTTTAATCCTTAGATTTACTCGTAAAAAAGAAGCAAATTATAGCTTCAACTTTTTTATTTTTATTTTGTTGTAATTAGGGGGTGGAGAGTGAATCAAGTGAGGAGTGTCAAATGGAGGCGGAGGAGAAGGAGCAGCTAAGTCCTGTAGCGGTGATGGACTTTCCCTACGAGGACGAGGACGAGGACGAGGACGAGGACGAGGACGAGACCACCACAACCACCTCCCCCTCTTCTCCCTCGTTCCAACAAACACTCGCCAACATAGAGAGTACGTGTCCTCTTTCTCTTTCTTCTGCATCATCATCTCGCTGTATATATTTTCTATCTTTCTATTTGCATGATCTCTCTACTTTAATTTGAAGTTCGGTACGATCTTCTTAGCTGGCTCTGGGGCCTCGCTAAGCTCCACTATTGCTTTCGCTTTTCCCGAGGCAGTTAAAAAAAAAAAAAGCAGCTTTCCAACCATCCAATCAAATCCAAATCAAATTACTATTATATCAAATAGTCGGATTTTACAAATTCAAAAAACTTAAAAAATTTTAAAGTTGAAACAAATTTTACAAAAGTTTTCTTAATAAATTAAACCCTCAGTAGCGGCGGTTGAAATAGAGCTCTCCTTAGCTACAGTTGGGGTGCTAGTGTGTGTTCTTTTGGGGCCATGTACATGTTGCTTCAGAATCTTCTCTGTGTTTGTCGCTAGGCTCCTGGCCTTTACTGTTGAGGCCAACCTAGAGAGAGAGGGACAAGCAAACGGAAGTTGGGGGAAGAGAGAGAGAGAGAGAGAGAGAGAGAGAGAGAGAGAGAGAGAGAGAGAGAGAGGAAGAGGCCGTAAAAGCTATTATCTTTTTTGTCCTCGTTATTGGTCCCACTGTAATTAAGACATGCTTTAATATTCTGCAGGGTTACCCATGCAGAAAATAATATTAGAACAGATTTTTTAAAAAAAATAATAATAATAGGAGATGAAAAATCACAAGGTATTAGAGTTTGGATCTAAAAGAAACATCTTAAAGGTCAGGGACGATCGAAGCCAAAAATGTAGTTTCGAAGGGAACCAAGATTGGTCTTATAATTAATTTTATAAAGTAATTTACAACAAAAATTCGATGCATAGACCCCTAAAATTTATAACATTTTAATTTTTTTACTACACCATAAAAAAAAATATTTATTTAATTTCAAAAAAAGTTGAAAGGGTCATGGCCACTATGAGCCTCAACATGATTTTTCGATTTTTGAAGAAGTAAATATAGAGGTTAGTTACGTGCCAGCTTGTTAAAAAATGTAGCTCAATAGTTGGAGTTTATGATGGGTGATGATGGGGTTTGGGACCATCTTATTTGTAAATTGTACGTATCCTTAAATTTGATAGAATTAATTAACAGTAGTGTTATGGGCATAACGTTTACACAAAAGGAAATTATGGCGACGCAAAAAGCGGTAATGATTGGGCTATCTCATGACGCGTAGTTTCGGTGGACTGAAAAAGTTTTACAGTATTATTTTTATAAATTGTTCTTGTGTTGATAAATTTACGTAATATATTAAAGTGTGTATATATATTTACTAACGAGCATCAAAATTATGGGTGTCAATTTATCAATAACATATACGGTAAATATAACGAGAGATCTAAATCAATCTCACCAATAACTGATAATAGGACAAAGCTTCTGTAAAATTAAAGCTCATATTTATTTTGTAAGTAAAATTAATTAGTTTAAGCAAAATTATAATTAAAAAATTGGGATTGTTTGTGTTTAGAAAAAAAATCTTTACTGCCCTCTTCAGATTTATTCAGAGGCAACTGTGAATGTTAATTAACCGCGTTCGTTCGATCGATTAAATTTAAAAAAAAAAAAAAAATTTGACAAAGTGTGGCTTCGTTTCTGACGCGCTCTGCAGGAACAAAGCTGCAGCTGCTGCAGAAGATCCGACGGTTCGAGAGCCTCGCCGAGCTGGACCCCGTCGACCTCGAATCGCGCTTCGCGGCCTCCGACGAGGACGAGGCGGACCCCGCCCCCCACGTGGCGCCCGACAGCGGCGCGTCGCACGAGGACGGAGCGGCCGGCGCGAGCACCGGATCGCGTACGGCGCGGGGCCTACTCGCGCTCCTCGGGGCGGCCACCCCGGGGGGCGGGCCCCACCACGGAAGCTTCGAGAAGGTCCTGCTGGACTTCTTCTCCGAGGGCCTCCTCGCCGCCGCTTCGTCGGCCGAGCTGCTGGAGGCCGCGAGGGCGTGGGCGATCGACGGCGCCCGCGCCCGCTTCTGCTGGGAGGAGAAGCAGCTAGAAATCAGCGAGACGGAGAGGAACGGACGGTGGAGATGCTTCGACGAGGAAACACTACAATTGAGCGTGGATTTGGAAAGCGCCATACTCGACTCGTTGGTAGAGGAGTTGGTGTCGTGGTCATGAAAAAAAAATAAACAGGAGAGCTGAGCTAGTAACGACGGTTGTTAACGAGAGGGTTAACAAAATTTTAACATATAATTAATATTATTATTATGTGGGGGGACAAAACGGGGAAGTGTCTGTATATGTCACGGACGTGTGTAGAGTTGTTAGTTTTGTGGGGGCGCGGTCACGGTACTAGAAACCAAAATTTTGTAGTGGCGAGATGTCATAAATGTGGTTTTGAGGTTTTCCCTATAGTTGCAAGCGTGCGTACATATCTATCTATCTGGTTTGGATTAATGTTTTGCTCCTGCTGTACGTTTTGCTGGTGAAATATTTTTCGCACTCCTTGTTCAACTTTCGGTACTGCACTGCACTACAACAATATTTAATTTTGGTACAAACGTGACAGCAACCAATTAATTAAATTTGTTCTCGGAGTTTACCTATTTCACTACAATTTTTTTTCAAAGAATATTATATTTTTCTCTCAGAAGAAAAGATTTGATTGGCTGGAGAGAGAGTAACGCAGTGCTACTGGTACTTAGAAGAACACCTCCCACAGCTAACTATTTTTTTTCATTTTATAGAAACTCCTCAACTTCTAACTTATTACAATTAACTTGTTTTAACCAAAATATTTAAACATCTATTAGTGATTTCACCAAATTTAATAATTTTAATTATTTTTAAGAAAATAAAACTTGGTCAATTAAGGATTGATCACTAATAAAGTCACTAAATTTGATAAATTTTTTAAAATTACCTAAATAAAAATAAAATAAAAGTTGAGGGAGCTAGTTCACAACCGAAAATTGTTGAAGGGGTCTCCATACATATTTACTTTAAATTTTTAACTTAACCTGCTGATATAAGAATAATTGACATTTTAAACTCAGGATCCCTTAATAGCCTCGTATGTTCAAGATAGATGTTTATGTACCTGTAACCTATTTTTAGACTCGGCCACTATACATTCTCACGTGATTTTTTTTTGTTTTGTTTTTTGTTTTTTTCTTCAACAAAAAATGCCCTTGACCATACAGCAAATTAAAATGTCCTTGTCACGTTTTCCCTTCAGATGCTGCTGTTTGATCTTGTCTTGCTATTATTATTGTTACTTCTCACTTTAACTGCCATCACTACCATTTTTTTGTTTTTTTTTAAACCACCACCATCGTCACCACCGCTGCTATTTACATCGTCACCAGTGATAATTTAATTAAAATTACTAAATAATTGTATTCATCCTAACAAAATATAAGAATTAGATGCATAGCCAAATACGAATACTCGCATAGGACAAGAATTCCATTTTCGTAATGTAATTCCTTAATAGAGAATGATTTCACACGGACATATTAAATTCCATGAACGACATGGCCCTAATAATTACACAAAAATATCTCAAATGAGATTAACGATTTAAGCCCTGAAAAGTACAAGGTGTATTTAACGGGCTATCCTTCCCTTCAACCCTTCACTATAATGCTTCTTGTAACGATCTACTCACTAGCACTAATAATTTAGTGGATCCAAACCACTAACCCTAAATGTTTAATCTCAGTTATTCTTACGAATAGTCCTCATCATATCTATTTTTCTAGTCTAGGATCATCAGGTGATGCGATATTCATTTCATACTTTTGCCTGACAAATCTGTTCTAATACTAATTATAACGAGTTACTAGTGATAGTGGCCAGATCGTTACACTTCTGATTCGGCATGTGGACAAATTACGATCATGTTCTATTAGCCTAACATACCTGGCATCATCTCTACCTATGAAAGTTCTCCGTTAATGTTAAAACTTCAACTTTGGCCAAAGAACCCAACAGAGTAGCCAAAAATGTGAAAAATGTGTATCTTAATGCACTAGTCTGCCATTCTAGGCCACACCAAAAGTAAGAGATTTAGGTCGTATGTAAATGCCAGAATAAATTAACTAATAATAACTTATCCGGTATAAGAAATTTTAATCGTGATTAAAAAATAGGAGTTTGATTTTTGCCTCCTTAAATAATCTTGACATCTATAATTTAGTAAAACAATATATTTCATCTACAAAGTAATTTATTTTATTTTAAAAAAAAAAAAACTCATACACCAAATACAAAATATGCGTTTCAAGACTTATAATCATATTTCTTATCTACCAAATACTAAAAACTTTTTAAGCAAATAGAAAAGAAGTGTTGTACAAGATATTCATATGCATCCAAACAAAGCCTAATAAGTGATACCAAAATAACAATAGAACATTGGAATCAGTAATCACCACAAAACAATAACATAAGTTCCTAACTGAGAGAGAACTTGTCGAGATTTAAATCTACATATATTTCTCTGAAAACAGAAAAAGATTCAATCCTACATTTCCCAACAGTCAATGTTAACAAAAAAATTTGTTCACCTTCAGGTAGCGGTAAAGAGGAGCAGAGAGAGCATCTTTAAAATTAGTTATCAGATTACAAACAGCGACAAAAAAACAAATTTCAGGTGCAGTAGAAAAAGAAAGGGAATTTTAGTACAATTTTTCACAAGAAAAAAAAGTGGTCTCCGACAAGAGAATTCGTGAAATTTTAATTAGAGAGTACAAAAACCTGCTGTAAAACTGGGGGAAAAAACAGATATCGGAAGAAATATTAACAAGATCAAAAGCAGCAGGACGAGAAACAGCAAATATCCCGCAGATTAAATTGGATATTCGTGGCGGCATGTGCCGCAACACCTTCCTATCTCATTTTCTTCGCGAGTGCAGCGGTGCGGAACTCGGCATCATCCTTGACGAAGCTCCACCAGAGAAATGAGAGAGGAAGGACAATCGCGTGAGCTAGTGAATGGGCATCGGCGTAACCCTTGTATGGAGGGAAGTCGGAGATTTCGAGAAGAACGGCGAGGGTGCCTCCTATAGCAATTACCCACAGCTTGAAGCTCGAGGGATGGCGAGTTACTACAGACCACACTGCCCATAAAAGCATTTGAGCTATGCCTATGGCTAGGCATACCTTCATGTTCAGACCTGATAGAATAAGAGAGAGAGAGAGAGAGATTAAAATCATCACATAACGAAATAATTTGTGCAGTGATAGCTTGACTTCAGACTGATCTTTTTCGTCCTTTTTGCTGAGAAATACTTATTAATGAATGTCTCTCTGCTTGTGGAATTCAATATTTTTCTTTAAGACGATGATCTCCATTTGGAAATTGTAGAAAGATAGAAAAGATTTGGCTTTTCTGATGGCAGAAAACAGTCTTCGTTCCGCTATCGATTCATAGCTTGAATAAAAGCAATCATATTATATTACAAAAATGAAAACTAGAGACGTAAGCTAAAGAGAAAAGGTAAAAAGGTACACCATTATCATGGAATTTTGGAATAGAAAGACATAAAATCTAGCAGCATTTGTTAGATGAACATTGCCAAATTCTAATATATATTAGTTAGACCGACATCAAGGGAAAAAAATGCAAACACGCCTAAAGATAAGTAACCTTGTGCCTTATAGTAAAGAAAATCCTAACGATAAGTCAATGAAATGCAATCCAGCATCATCTTTTCTTTTCTTGAGAGAGAAAAGCTCACCGTAGTCAAGTTCGTAGAAGTTGAGATACAATATATGTGTTGTCAAGAAAGCCAGCAATGGAGCTACGACCATAACCCTAGAAGCCTCGTCCCTCACATTGAAAGTTCGCAGAATGGCCAGAATGAGTGAGTACCCAACTAAAGCCACATTAGATGAATAGTACAACTTTTCCGTCAAATCGGAAATCCTGTCATAAATATGTAAGTAACACCAACATCACCAAACAGTGGAGAAGGCATCAAATAATGTGAAAAGGCAGGCTTAAATCTTCGAGAAAAGATAACGGATGAAGCCTACCTGCTGTGATATATTGCACTCCAGAACCACGCGTTCATTGACAATAGTCCGTATATGTGCCATAAGCCAGTGAACTCATAGTATGTCCTACCACTCGCAGGTCTAAGAGGCAACTTGTAGTAAAGGAGGAGGACAAAGGATAGCCAACCGTTGAAGTGTATCAGGAGAGTCAATGCAGAAAGGACAGCAGAAAGAGGCTCCTATATAAATGAAGAAAAGACATGGAAATTTACATAGGTTAACATTCATGTCTAATATTTAAAAGGCCTGATCAAAATATTAGTAGATAAACCCAACCTGAAACACAAAAGCCCGCTTAAAAGGCCATCTCCCATGATATTTGACAGGCCTGAGACCAAGAGATTCCCTTTCGTTTTCTCTTTGCAGCATACAATGGTATCGACATTCACTCTTGCAATTCAATTCTTTCCACCGCAGGTACAGCGGCTCTTGCTTGTACCATGGATTGTCGGCTAGTAAGCTATCGGATGACACCTGGCAGTGCTGAATAGAGACATCTTGCAGGGTTCCCGTCTTCTCACATTGGTCGTTACACGTTCTGGCATCCAGTAAAGATAATGTTTGCAATCAGCAAAAGAAAGCAACAGGTTTCGATAAGCTGAAAAGCCAAGGAATACGTGAAGTTCATCTCCAGCCACATTAACGACAGTATATATCAAGAAAAATAAAACCCAATGGCAAATAGCGACTATGCATAACCAGCATAAAAAGAGGCCATAAGTCTCCACTAATATTAGACTGTGAGACTATTGCAATATGACAAACTCCATTAATTATGCCGGAATGTCCTCATTAGGGGCGTCAAACATGTTCTGGACTCGGAAAAATACCAGACTCCTAGCATGACAGCTCTACATTTTTCTGCCTGTCCTAACTCTCTTACTCCGCCTGAGCAACAAAAGAATGTCCAGCCAAAATAATAGTGTGCCTACACAAGTGGCTCTAATACCATATGCAATGCACTAGCCAGGTAGTATTAACAACTAGATGAAACAGACCGTTAACCACCCACTTGGTCAAGCCTAATAATTAATGCTACTATGTTATGCTTATATAAATTTATTATATATATATATATAGAGCTAGGCTGGTATGCTATCGGTAGCACGGAGGCCTCCGTGCTACCAAGTTGTTTTCAGTGATGCAGCTTCCAATTCAACGATCGGCTCCGTTAGACTTGATCTACACTATTGAAAGTATTTGGAAACTAAATTTCATAATTTTTCGACATTATTTGGCTAGTGATCAAAAGGTCTCAAAATTGACAATTTTAATGGTAGATGAGATGCGTTTGTGAATTTAACGGTGTAAAACAATCCAAATCTGATGAAATTTTTATAGAAATTTTTTTGAACTATTCAGAGTAAGATCGGTATCTCTGATCTTAAATTTAAGTCTTTTATCATCATTTTTTATGAGATTTTTATTTTCAGCCGTTCATTTTTTGACTACTCGTTTGATAGGTAAATGATATCGAAAAATTATGAAATTTAGTTTCCAAATACTTTCAATAGTGTAGATCAAGTCTAACGGAGCCGATCGTCAATTTGGAAGTCGCATCATTGGAAACAACTTGGTAGCACGGAGGTCTCCGTGCTACCGATAGTATACCAGCTGGACTCTATATATATATATATATATATATATACACATGCACTTCCTACAATGAGGTCAGCAAAGAAAAAGTTCATGATGGATGAAAATAAACAATAGTTGAACTTCAACAAGAGAAGGTCAATCAAAGAAACTATTCATGCCATCAAGCTGAGGAAATTACTTTTATGCAAGAAAGCAGAACATAACGTGCAACTTAAACCACTTTGATGCACAGTGCAGTTTCATACTCCGTGAGTTATACTTGATATCCATCGCAATAGTTCTTGGAATATTCTTATAGTATAATTATGTGGGAAAACACTAAGAATTTTTTAACTAATTTTTTTTTTTTTTAATTCCTGTACCAAATTTGCTCATTTATACGACATAAAAGTTCAAGTCCAAGGGTAACTAACAGAAGTATGTTTTCAGAAGCATCTCAATTGTTAAGCCAATTCGAGAATGCTAAAAAATCATCCAATCCTTTTGCACACTATTACCGGTAAGAAAATTATGAAAATTCGTTGTGTGCTTCAATGGACCAGACACATCTCTAAAAATGGCCTAAAAAAGGAGTACATGATTTAGCAGATCAATCTGATCCCGATCATTTATGACCACCAAAATTTAATCCTGACTCTGCTCAAATGAATGTTAGACAGTTGAAATGGGGCCGAATATATATTTTTTTTTAAAAAAAAGGTTGAACAATAACCTAGCTTGGACAATGACTCGGTTTAATAGTCAAAAGGCAACTTCCTTTTTTTTTTTTTTTTATAGACAAAGGTCCCACTTTGTTCATTTTTTTTAGAAATGAACTCAGCTAGAAATGTAAAGCAACTAGGGTTCAAACTTAGGATCTCGGGTACCATCCATCAAGCCATTAGCTAACTGCACTAGATATTGTCGATCATAAGGCAACTTTTCAATCTTGAATTACGGAGTGTATCTACAGTCCATGCTAATTGCTATAAGATCATGTGAAAGGTCATACAAGTTTCTACTTCACATCATTATCACATAAAAGAAGGTGACAAAAAGACATATGACTTCTTACGGCAATCTTGGCAAATAAAATCAGATTGCAGGGAATCGATTGAACCAGACAAAATTAGAGGAGCTATCGAGGTTAAAGAAAATATCCAGACTCAAGATCGGCTCGTACTCATTAACCGAGAGGCTGAAAGAGAAATACTGGACCCGTTTCCAAAAGTCAACCACATACAATTATGAACCCCAACAAATTCCTTTGGATGCCTTAGAACCAGAGAATCAAAATCTCACTAAGCCCACTATGTTTCCACACTATGATCAAACACAAAGGCAAACGCAAACAGGACATTTTCGTCTAAAATGGCATAAGATAAGTCGGTCCGTTCTCTACACACTCTTAACTACAAGCCAATGTTACAGAAACTCGGAAATCGCTACTCCACACTTAAACCAAAAAGGACCAACATAATAACCGTATGAGATTCATGGTTCAAAAAAGACGGTACTATAAAATAGTGAATCAATAAATCTTGTTGGTACTTCTCAAACAAAACAGTGATTACTATAGCCAATTTACAAAACCAAAAATCCTAAGCCCAACTCCTGCAGTATATACCCTAACACCTTTCTCATGATTGTGAGAAATTTACACATTAATATATATTAATAGGCCCAAACCAAATAAGTTTATGCATTCAGAGATATGCCACATCCTTAGATTTATGTGGATCTATCCTGTGTCGAAACTCCCTAACAATGAATTCAGAGGACTCCTCATCAAATGCCAATACCGAAAAGCAAATTGATGTGTTTAATTCTCTTAAATCTAATACGAAACCAACAACATTTATAATCACTACTATGAAGTAGAAGAACCCAAATCTAGCTAAAAATATGAAATCTCCGAATATTTCCTAAATTATACCCTAAAATTTCACCCTCGGATCAAAGATCGAGCTATTCCGACATGAAGTATGGATTGAAAAAGAACGAAAAAAAACAAAAAAAAAATTAAAAATTCGGTGGCATACATGTAGAGAGGATCAGCTTCGCCCTCGCTAGCGCGAATGGCTCCGAAGGCGCAACCGAGAACGAAGAGGAGCAACAGCGAGCGCTCTCCCATGGCGTTCAAATGGGGAGATGCTCCGCTCTACGAGGAGATGAGATCCATTACCGGAGCGAGAACCCTAATCGAAATCGCCGCGAAGGGGAGGGAGACGAAGAGGAGATGGAGAGGAGAGCTCGTTTAAGGGTTTTTAGAGAGAGAGAGAGAGAGAGAGAGAGAGAGAGAGAGAGAGAGAGAGAGAGAGAGAGAGAGAGGAGAGAGGGGGGAGACTCGATGAGAAAGAAGACGATGGGGGCACATCGACAGGCACAGCTTGTATAATAAGAAAGAAGTGAGAAATATATGAAGACCCTCTCAACTACAAACTATTTCGAAATAGACCCCTCAACTTTTCTTTTTCTTTTTCAGTAATGCTATCTTTATTGGTGTATACAGATCTTATCAATTTTTTTTTTCTAAATAATAAAAATTTTAAAAATTTATTTAAGTCCTCGGATTGAGGGATGTAAAATGTATATTAACTTTTTGTGCATATAGGTAGTGTTTTCTTTATTTTGTTGATACCTTTTTGACTTTCATATTTTTTAAGATTATTTTTTTCTTTAATTAATTAAGATGAAGTTTTCGTTAGATTTTTATGATTTAATTAGCTATTACTAGCTAATCAATCTAGTTTTATTCATCACAAAGTTATTTAAACTATTAAATTTGGATTAATTTAGTAGAATTTTTTAATTATTTGGCTAAAATCGCTTAATCTTTTAAAAAAACAAAGTTAAAGTTAAGGGAGTTTTAATAAAAAAAGGTTTTAGTTCAGGAGGCTATTTCAAAACGACCTATCGTAGGGGGGTCTCCACATATTTCCTACCAATATTTTTTTTTGAACTTTAACATATATTGCATTTTAAATCCAAACCGTAAAAAATATGTATTTTGATGTTTTAATCTTGTTTAAAATATGCTGAAATTAAATAGTTATTTTCCATATCAGTACAAGGTCACATTGAAAAGATTTTTGATGGTAATAAACTAAAACATAATATGCGCAAAAAACTTATAAAAATAAAATATTCACATGACTAATACTTTCACTCTCCGGTATTATCGCTCGAGTTTAAAATTAGTTCAAAAAGATAATGTAAAAAAAAATTATAGGTATCTAGTTGTAATATCATTATATGATAGGGACTATTCATAAAAAAAATTTAAAAGAAATTTTTCTTTATTACTTTTTATTTTTTGGCTCCATTATTTAGAACCGCGAGACGCGTGGAGAGTTATTTACTGTATTTATTTATTTATTTATTTATTCATTTATTTATTCCGATTTAAATGTTTATTAATTGCACGCACTTTCGCCGACACCCACTTCTGAGCCTTTAATAATGTCAGGGAGTGTTGTTAGTGTTAGTACTACTCAGTATTTTTGTGTCGTAAGAGATGGGCTTTTATTAATTAAATATTTATATAATATTATTAAATAATAGCAAAAATATATGTTAGTGCTTGGGGTTTTATGATTTTAGAAATTGGTGCTCGATTTAAGGGTTATTTACGAGAGTACCCTCCCCAGCTCCCGGGACCACAAATGGTATTTAATTGTATCTCAAGTACACCACCGTTGAGGGCCAGTGATTGCGTGGACCCGGTGCACCACATCAACCATGGGTAAATTATAAAATATTTCCTGATGCTTTGCTTCGCGTCTTAATTATGTCAAATAGGGAAAAAAAAATTGATGGTCGTTAAATTTGGATATAAAACTGTATGAAGCATTATCACGTAAATCAAATAAAATAGTCTGTAAATGATCAAGAAATTTCTTAATTTATTTAAGTTTAGATCATTGTATAGCTTATAATTTAATGTGATATATTAGAAAATTTCGATAAATGGTGATATCCCAGTAGTTTCATATCGAATGGAAATAGAATTTTGATTGGCTATATAAGAGACTATAGATTCTACTAATAATAACTGGACTTAAACATTTAATGTCCGTGGTTAGACCCCAAACGAGTTGTTATTTCTAGTGGATCGGATTCATCTAGATTGTGATTGGGTAGGGACGGGGTTGTAATTAGATACTGCCTCACATCGCCTGAAATTTAATAATGGGTTAATTGTATACAGGTCCCCGCAAACATGGTGAATTGTGAATATATCCCTGTAAAGTTCAACTTGCATTAGTTATCCCTGCAAAAGTCCTAAAGTATTCAAATATGTCCCTATGGTCTGGATCTGTTAGAGAGCTGTTAATTTTTTAACAGCAGTGTTGTGAAATGACATTTTTGCCCTTACCCCATTCCTCTTCCTCTTTTTCTTCCTCTCCCTCTTCCTCTCCCTCTTCCTTTTCGTGCTGCGGGAGTAGACGGCGGCGGCAGCAACGTCGCGGAGAACGTTGGCTCTCTCCTAAGGCGGCGGCAACGGCGGCGGCAACAACGTCCGCGGCGGTGGCAACGTCGCAGACGGCGGCGGCGGCGACGACAAAGAAGAAGAAGGAGGTGAAAAAGATGAGGAAAAGAAGGATAAAAAGGATAAGAAGAAGAAGAAGAAGGCGAAGGCGATGAGAAAGATGGAGAGGATGAGGAAGATGGAGAGGGTGAGGAAGATGGAGAAGGGCAAAAATGTCATTTCAACTTATTAATTAACCATGATTAAGCATTTTAACTGTGGTTAATTAAAATTCTCTAACGGTGACGGACGGTAGGGACATATCTGAATACATTAGGACTTTTGCAGGAATAACTAATGCAAGTTGAACTTTGCAGGGATATATCCGTAATTCACCATATTTGAGGGGACCTGTATGCAATTAACCCTTTAATAATCATCTCAAATATTTAGATTTATTTGAAATAGTGGTAGAGTTCAGAGTTCAAATCATAGATAATTAAGATGCTTAAAATACAAGGTAGGATTATGTAATTTAGAAAATCGTATTATATATTTCTAAACAGCCTATCTAAAATATTATATTTTAAAAGAAATATATGAACGGCGATAAAACGACTGCTATTTATGTTATAAATGATAATAATTCGTTTTGTAAATTTTTTCCTATGTATTATAATATATATAATGTAATATATTTACAAAAATAAATAAAATTATTTTGTCTACCGTATATTTCTTAACTTTACGCAACACATTCATTATGTAATCTCAATGGGAGCCTTTTAGGCCCCGTTTGGTTGGGGGATTAAGCGGGAATAACTTTAGTTATTCCCGCTATTCCGCCAAACGAAATAATTTTTTGCCGGAATATTTTATTCCGGTCAAATTTTATTATTCTCGGTTATTTCGAAATAGTTGGGATTAAATATTCTACCCTTTTGGCGGAATAACGTTATTCCAAACTTAATTCTAAATTTAATTAAGATTATAAATTTAGTTAAACATAAATTATATAGACATAATATATTTAATTAATAAAATATCCAAACTAAATTTATAATAAAATATTATTCAATTAATGTTTTATATATTAATTTATTTAGAAGTTTGGCTTACGACGAACCGGGTTCAGTGCACAATTTCTCGGCGCGCAAAATGGACGCGTGGCTTGGGGCTTTTAAGTGGGGCCCAGCTGAGCACGTGGCCTTAAACGGAGAGACGTGTGGTGGGACCCGTCTAAGCACATGGCCTTTTGAAGTACCGGTAATGATATATCGTATTTGTGAAACGCGTGAGGGGTAGTTGTTCGGGAAAAGAATACTTCGACAACGATATTTAACTTTTACCGGAAAAAGCTTCATGTAACCCGTGCCCACTAAATTGAAAAATAAATAAATAATTATAGTGTTAAAATGTACTGTAACTATTTAAACTTTTATTTATTTATAGATTGTAGATAGTTGCTCGAACTTTTAAAATTTTATAATTATTATACAAATTTTTTTGAAAATTTATAATTGATCAGATTCATATTTTATCAGGTTAAACTGATTAATATTAGCAATTAGTCGAAAAAATAATAAAAAATTCATGCTACCAGTTTAGATGAGTTATTTATTTAAACGTCAAAAATTATTTTGGTGAATAGAATTAGTCATAATTATCCTATTTGATTTGTAAAACTCAAATGCTAAAATCTACAAATTTAGATGAGTTTGATGTCAAAAATTATTTTGGTGGATAAAATTAGTCATAATTATCATTTTTAATTTGTAGAACTCAAATACTAATATCTATTTTTATACTGTAAGACTGAATTTTGACGTCAAAATAATTCCTTCAAATTGCCAGCATATATATATATATTTTATCATTTGGCTAAAATTAGTCACTCTAAATAATAAAAATGTAAATTTTTAGATCATCAGCTGCAAAACTTTGAAAGTTTAGATGAAAAATATAGAATTTTGAAAGCTTGAGTAGCTTGGATTATTGTAAATAATATTGTTAATCTCCAAATTTTTAACAAAATTTTATTTTGACCATTGAACTCCAATTTGTTATATCATTTACATTGGTTTAAGTGTACAAATAGTGTTTTTCATTTCCAAATTATTACTATTCTACCTTATATTATTTACGGAGTTTATTTAATTATTAAATTAGAAATCACATGGCCTTGAAACAATAAATCAACAGTCATGGTCACCTTTAAAAAAATAATATAATAATTATGTTAGTCATTTCTTTGTCACTTTAATAAAAAATTATAAAATTTTTCATAAGAGAACGTGATTATAATAAAAACTAAATTTAGGCCTCCTAGGGTATTATTATTAATTTTTATTTTTAAATATATTTCTTATACGAAATAATATATGAGGAAATGACGGTTTGCTTTTATTCGTGATATTTAAGGTATTTATTTGACAATAAAAAAATTAAATTAACTTCTCTTTACTTATATATATATATATATTTTTAAGCAAGTTGTTATTCATTATTTGCCCGAATTTATTGCGAACTAACAAACCGTGAAGATAAGATATTTCTTTGGTTAGTATATCAAATTGTATAAAATTAGAATTTAAAAAAGTGTAAACTTTAATTTTCTCTTCTGTGATTTAGCTAATTTTTATTTTGCTATCCTGTGATTCAAAAAGTATAACTATTCCGTAATTTTATTCTTATCTTACCAAAAAAATCACTACCAAATAGGATAACAAACTGATTTTTTTTAAAAAAAACTAGATGATAGTTAAGTATAATTTTTTGAATCACAGGATGGCAAAGTGAAAATATGTTAAACCGCAGGATAGTTACGTGCAACTTTTTGAAATACAGGATGATTAAACGAAAATTAGCTAAACCACGTGTGGACAAATTGAAGTTTACCTGATAAAAAATATAAGGTAAATTGCACAATTGGTCCTCAAACTATGAGATAGGTGGCACTTTAGTTCTCAAATTTTAATTTATTGTTGTTTCTATCTCGAACTTTTAGAATTGTTGAAATTAATGCCTGTAACTCAATTTAATTGATTAAATATTGATATATCGCTAATATAAAAATAATCTAACAGTATTGTGATCGATGATGCGCCAATGCTTAGAATGCTACATTACTTTTACAACAATGATGCGTCAATAGTTAATCAACTAAATTAGATTATTGCGACTTGATTATAATAATTTTAAAAGTTTAAATTAAAAATTATAATAAATTAAAATTTAAGGACCAAAATATCGTCATCTCGTAGTTTGAGGACCAGATGATGTGTAATTTATTCAAAAATTTAAAAAAATGACAATAGTGCCAAACAAAGCTATTTTAAGTGAAATAAATTAAAAATGAGTGATCCAAATAAATTTTTTATTCGAAGTTGTAGTGTACCCCTTAACTACCCAAAGATATGCGGACCAGCTAAGAAATTTACACTGGGGCACTTGGGAGTGACATTCTGGGTACGCGTAGCGGGAGCTTTTTCATGTGGGGGTGCACGTGGCTTCGACGGGACGGTACGAATCTCACCTACGGTGATGGGTCCCAGCGATCTTGATCCCTGCCACGTGTCACTTCGTAAAGTAGTTTTCGAAGGGTAACGCTCTGCTCTTTTAAAAGCTTTTTTTTATATCACAGTTTCGTTACTATACTATTAGAAACACGAAGGTTTCCATACTAACGAATTATTTTCGATGATCGACATTGCTAGATATGATCTATGATCTATGCTATTGAAAATATTTAGAAATAAAATTTTATATTTTTTTGATATTATTTGACTAGCGATCAAAAAGTCTCAAAATTGATAATTTTAATAGTCGATGTGATACGTTTGTGAATTTAACGGTGTAAAATAATTCAAGTCCGATAAAATTTTTATAGAAAATCTCTTCACTATTTAGAGTAAGATCAGTACCTCTGGTCTTAAATTTAAGTATTTTATCATTATTTTTTATGAAATTTTTATTTTCAGCCGTTCATTTTTAGACTACTCGTTTGATAGGTAATGATGTCGAAAAACTACAAAATTTGATTTTAAAATACTTTAAATAGTGTTGATCAAGTCTAACGGAGCCGATCATCGATTTGGAAGCCGCATCATCGAAGACAACTTAGTAGCACGGAGGCATCCGTGCTATCGGTATTATAGTGGTTGGACTTTTTATATTATAACTTTTGGGTTAAAATACAAAAATTTCTCCAGTAAATAACCCTATTTTTTACTTTTCTCTTTGACTTTTAAATATATATTATCCTCTCAAAATTTTAAATTGATGCATTTAGCACTCTGTGTTAGAGTTCAATTACTATTCTATCCATTTCTTATAATTTATACTAAAAATACTCTTAAACATAATAGAAATATATTAAGAAATTATTTTTTATAGGACAAGTAAAGATAATTTGGTCATTTTTACCCTCTACATTAACGTCGTAACCCACTAAAAATATTTCTAAGATTTTAAGAGGGTAAAACACAGGTTTTCGAAAGTCAGGGATGAAAGTGAAAACGCTAGTATTTATCTGAAGATTTTTTTATATTTTAACCTATCTTTTGCAAAAAAAAAATGTGCACAAATAAATTGCACGTTTGGTTCTCAAACTATGAGATGATGACATTTTAGCTCTTAAATTTTGATATGTTATATTTAGTTCGAAATTTCAAAATTATTAGGTTTCACAATTCATTTTTTTTTTAAGGGAAAACACCCATTAAGGCAATTTTATTCAATTAATCGAGTGGTAAAGATTGAAAAAACTCATCTACAGAAGACCAAAAAGAAAGCTTTTTGACTAGTGAGTCTCCAATTGGCCAAGCAATCTGCGACTATAACATTTTTAGAAAATATCGAACTCCATCCAAAGCTGAAGTGTTTGAATGGAGTTAATAACTCTGTAAAAGTCCATAACTCCGTTGATTCTTGCTCGAGCTTCAGATGTTAGCGAATCTGAATGATAACTCCTAACGTGCAATGCTTTAATGATGGACACTGAATCTGAGAAGATATTCTAATTTTTTGCAGGATACATTTGCAAAAAAAGCTCTATTACTCGGAAGATTACTCCAATTTTTGCAAAGCAAGCATTGTGGACTACCTGTATTGCATCAGATATACATGCAATGGTTCCATACTGATTAGTAATTAATTAAACATCCTACACCACCTACGGTGCCACCTTTCCAACTCCCATCTACCCACACATAGTAGGAAGAGGTCGCGGGTTCTTGAATCAGAGTTGGATCCTGGATGCTGTTTGTCGTCATGTTCTCGTTGGAATATAAGGCCGTCTAGCTGCGAGTCCCTGAAAAGATATTAGTGATTGAGAAATTCTTTCTATCAAAGATCACTTCATTCCTTTCCTTCCACAAGCTCCATAACAGATGAACACAGAAAGCATTATGAGTTTAAAATTTGAGGACCAAAATGTCACATATAATATTATTGCTCTTTTTTTATTCTTTTAAATACTAAATATATATAATTTGAAATTCTGTTGAAGAATTTTTTTTTCTTATTTCATTCTTGGTTAGTTTGCAATTACATTATGGCTAGATGATGAATGACAACTCATATTAAAAAAATTTATAAGCAAAAAATAATTACTTTTTAATTTTTATTATTTAGGTGACATAAACTTTCCGGATGCATGAATTGTAAGCGACTCACCTCTTTTTATAAAAACAGCAATGCTAAATGAGGTCTTAATATCCAATAAAAAATAATTAACAAAAGGACGAATAAATAGTAGATAAAATTCCAGTGGGAACTTTTCAATGATGTTTTATTGGGGAGCCCCCGTTCTGCTGTTACGTGCTAGTTTTACGTCCATTCAAAAATTTGTTAGCTAATTTTTAATACTAAAATTTAAAAAATAAATTTAAATTATAAAAAAATTATAATTTTTTTATAGAAATAAAAAGGGTTAATTTCACTGGTGCCCTTCAAAAGGTTGATAATATTGTAAATACCCTCACAAAATCAGTAATATCATAATTACCCCTCTAAATATATACATTCTTTCAAATCTACCCTTATTTGCAAACTCCGTTAAATTTATATGGGATTAAAAATTAATTACCAATTTTGCCCTTGATCCTTGAAAGGTGTTGGAGGTTTTAGTGAGAAAATATATATTCAACCCCCTCAACTATAGGCAATTTTGAAGAAAGCCCCTAATTTTTTTTCCTGTATAAAAAATCCATTCAATTTTCAATTTTTTGATTTAAATTAACTCCATGAATTAAATTACATACGTTGTTCAAAACTAAAACACTATGTTAGCAACTAACTATTAAATCTATATTGTCTTTAAATAAAAATAATTAAAGCCGTTAAATTTGATGAAATAATTAAAAATTTTATTCCACCAGTAAAAATAGTGTAATTCTAGATTTAGTAATTAGTTACTAATGGAGTGTCTTGATTTTGAACAAAATATTTAATTTAATTAATGAAATTATTTTAAACGAAATAAATAAAAACTGAATGGGTCTTTATACAGGAAAAAAAAACTAGGGAACTTCTTCAAAATAGCCTATAGTTGAGGGGGTTGAATATACATTTTCTCACAATAACCTTCAACACCCTTTAAGGATCAAGGGCAAAATCGGTAAGTAAGTTTTAATCCCATATAAATTTAACGGAGTTTGCAAATAAGGATAGATTTGAAAGAATATATATATTTATAGGGGTAATTATGATATTACTAATTTTGTGAGGGTATTTACGATATTATCAACCTTTTGAAGGGCACCAGTGAAATTAACCCAAATAAAATTGATACATGATATTGAACTAGAACTTCTCAATAAAATATCGTTGGAAATATCCGCACTGAAATTTTTTCTGTAAGCAAAGGTGAAAGAAAAGCGAGAGAGCATGTGAATGTCTTTTCCTGGTTCTGTTTTGAGGACTTATTACAGTGTCAAAGTACAATTCATAATTCAAGCTAATCTCCAATCATGTTGGACCAAGAAAAGTCAATTCAATCAATCAGCTGTAGAAACTTTGATTGTTTAATTTGGCTCATTCAAGAGGGTTGGACAAATGAATAACTCATATCTTATTTATGAAAAACTCTAAAATATGTTAGTCATATATCTCACGTAAAAATTTTATCCATTCCATTATAATTTATAAAAACTTTATTTGTGTTGTATATTTTTTTCGAAAGGAGGCATTTGATTGGTTGGATATAGCTGACGTGTTGTAACTGCTACACATAAGACTTTTCCTTCTTATTTAACCGTTAGAATTAGTTATTCCATTATAACTTAGTATAAAATTTATTTTATATAGTTGAAAAAAAAATAAAAGTTTGATTTTTTGATTCTTAATTGATTTTGGTATTTATGATTTGATATGGTAACATATTTTACCTATTAAATAATTTATTTTTTTGAAAAATATAAATTAACGATTGAAAATGTTATGTCATTCTAAATATTTGATGACACTCTTAACTTTCCATCACAATAGAAGATCCCCATCCCGAATGAGGTATTCTTTTACAATTTACTTTCACATTCAAATGTTGTCTTCGTTCAACAGTAAATTATTTTTGTTTATTTTTGATATAGGTACAAGAAGTAATTTAATTTTGTATTCAGTTACGGAGCGAATTATTTCGAAGAATAAGAAAAAATAGAGTTCGAATAATTAGATTAGAGTAATGAAAGTATGAATAATTATAATTTTCAAATAAAATTATTTTACCTAATTAATATATATCAAATTATAATTAGATACAATTTAATATATTAAATAATTAATTAACAATGAACACTAAATAAGATAATAGAGAAGCACATAACCAAGTTAATTAGATACATAAAATCAGTTAACATGTTAATTAATTAGTTACTTATTTAATTACTTTGGTAATTAGTTAATAAATAATTAGTTAGTCAAAATATTAATTAGGTAATTAATATGAATATTAGTTAATGAATAAGCATATAAGATAATTAATTATTTAATTATCTAGATAATTATGAATAAAAAAATTAATAGTTCAAGTAGTTAACTTTAACAAGTTAACTGATGGATTAGCGAGCTAGTTAGTAAATAAGTTATTATATATAACTTATTAACTAGCAAAATTTTTATAATTATTTATAACAGAGAAAACCTTCGTATTTTTAAGTCGTCCCATGTGGCCATATCTATTCTATTAGGTGAACTAAAAAAGATTGATAATACTAGCGAGTTAATCGTAACCCCGAAAAGATTATAGTAAAAGATTTATACTTATGATATAAATTTACAGGTCAGAATAAGCCACAAGGAGTTCCTCAATATTCATTAGACCATCACAAAATATTCATGGCCCTTATGATGGTTGAATAGATAACACCAGGTTGATCTCTCCATTGTTACTTAATGAAATTATTTAATTAAACTTTGGGTGAAACCACAATATATGCAATTATAATGAACCAACAATTTAAAAAGTTACTACTAGGGCTTGTTTGATTCGCGTTATTCTGTCAGGATTATAGGGTATCCTGAAGAAAAAAAAAATTCTTCAGATTACCGTGTTTTGTTTATCCCGTTAGTAATCCGATTGGTAATGCAGCATTATTAATAGCGTAAGATAACCCTCAAAATATTACCACAGAGGGGGTGAGTATCTTACGATACTGATTGCGGGTTATCTTGCAGCTTATACAAAATTACAACATTGTCTACCTACTCCCAATTGCCTCAAATTTAGACTAAAATAAATAAAAATTTTCTTTTCTCATTTAATTAAAATATTTAAGTTTGATTTCTTCAAATTTAAATTTAAATTTCAATTTAAGTTTAAAATTTTAAAATTTGAAATTTGAATTAAAATTTTAGATTTGAATTAAAATTTGAATTTGAATTTGAATTTAAAATTTGAACTCTAAAATTTAACCTCAAAATGAAATATGAGTTCATAATTTGAATTCAAATTTAGAATTCGAACGAATTGAAAATTTAAATTTAAATTATTCAAAAATTAATCTTTAAACTGGATTTGAACGATCCAAAAATAGAATTTGAATATAAAATTTGAATTCAATTCAAAATTGAACTTAATGTTTGAATTAAAATTTGAATTTAAAATATAAAATTAAATTTAAAATTTAAACTAATTTTTTGAATTTAATCAAATTTGAATTTAAAACTCAAAAATCAGAATATGAATTTAAAATATGAACCACTAAAATTTAAATTTAAATTTAAACTTAAATTCAAAGTTTACATTCAATTTTCAAATAAATGTGTGTAAGGGTATTTTTTGAATAGTACAAATTTTACTATTAAGATTACCGAACTATATAAAATGAAAAAACAAAATAATATTATATACGTAGTAATTCAACATTATATTATTGCACTGAATCAAACGGAGTAATACAATATTAGTAGTAATCTGAATAACATATGTAAAATTACTATTTATGTTAAGATAACTAACAATGTTACATAACTCGAACCAAACTAGTCCTAAAATATCAGTCTCATATTGCATAAAGAATCATTTGATCTATATTGCATAAAGAATCATTTGATCTATATTGCATATATATCAGTCTCTTTCTATTATTTTACACTTTTGTGTTGGGTTCTAATCATTTAATAGTTATGTCAAATTTTCAACAAGTATCTAGAAACAAATTTTTAAATACTCATAAAATTTGTTAAATTTATTTCTAAAAACTGTCGTGTTCAGCATTAAAATTTTCCTACTATTCACAAGGAGAAAAAAAGAAGAAAAAAACAGAAAACATCATCTCTCCAACCAAACCATTTGACTTCTTAAGCTTCATTAGTCCAATTATTATTTTGTACTTGCACATTATTATTATTTTTTCTTTTTTTTAATACCACCTCATCAATAGTCAATTGTCAATTGTAATATACTATATAGATACATAATTTGACAGTTCTGTCAAATCAAGAGGGAGGTTTGTGGGTTGGCCACGTTGCCCATTAAAGCAAAAGCTAATGGAATTTTGCCACATGCCCAATGAAAATTTTGGATGCGCCTATTGCACGATAAGCCGCATCTAAAATACGCATAAACGATAAATTTATGTAATAATAGATACATAATTTGACAGTTCTGTCAAATCAAGAGGGAGGTTTGTGGGTTGGCCACGTTGCCCATTAAAGCAAAAGCTAATGGGATTTTGCCACATGCCCAATGAAAATTTTGGATGCGCCTATTGCACGATAAGCCGCATCTAAAATACGCATAAACGATAAATTTATGTAATATAATAAATTATTCAGATACTTTATATCGCATATATTACATCACATTTTATTTTACAACATTAATTATATAATATTTTATCAATCATCTAATATTTTGTGTGGTATATGAAGCGTTTGTATGCACCAGGTGCAGTCAAAATTTTTTGCTCTCTCTTAGAATTATGAGAGCACCTATTGAACATTTTTTACACCAAGTATATATTTATACATACACCACATCCCTAAAAATTTTTAATAAAAAATTTAAATTAATTTATCAAATATAATTTAAATCATTAGGCTTTATTTTACAATATTAATTATCAAATATTCTATAAAATCATCTATTCTGTGCGGTGTATGGAGCAATAGTACGCATTAGGTGTAAATAAAATTTTTTCCTCTTTTGAAATTATGAGTGCATGCTATTGATCATTCTCTACACCATGTGCATATTTGTAAATACACCACATGCCTAAAAATTTTTAATAAAAATTTTAAAATTAATTTATCAAATATAATTTAAATTATTAGACTTTGTAAATTATATATGTTTAATTAAAATTTGGTATTAGAATGTTAATCATCTAATATAAGTTACAATGTATTGTAATATTAATATACACTAGGTGCATGTAATAATTTCTCTTTTTCCAATCAAACTAGGTAAAGACAACCTCACCTATTGTTTAATTTGAGATAAGTCCTCCAACTTTAACTTTTTAGTTAAAAAATTATTAATAGAATAATTATAAAGCTAAAAATTTAATTAAATTTTTAAATAAAATTATTAGTATAATTTAACTTCGCAAATGAAGTTAAGAAAATATTGATAAAAAAAAGTTAGTTTTATAATATAATATAAGAGAACTTTATATTTTTTTTATATAATCTTTAATTAAAATTTTTTTTTATCTTAAAATTTTAATAACTATATATTTTAATTGTCTAAAATACTACCAATCCGCAGCGCAGCGCGGGTCTTTTTCTAGTATAACATGATTAAATGGACCTGCACCATAATGAATGGAAACTTTTCAAATTCCTATCAGGGTTGGTGTCCTTCATTTCTAATCATGTTTCTTTCATTCGCGCTTGGATACATAAATATTTTATAAAAAAATACAATTTTTAAATTTACTCAAGTACTCGAGAAATTTATACACATCATATGTGAGGAATATTAGCAAATATCTATAAATAGATATTATATTTTGGTTTTGAGTTAATTTTTGGGAGTAAAATTGAATATCTCATAGGTGAAATTGGGGCGTCACATCTGTTTGAGTGTTTCTCATATTGAGCTATTTTATATTACTTCACGAAAAGCAAAAAAATTAACCGGTGAGTTTTGTCCAAATTTAACTATTTTGGATTGCTCAAGACTAAAAAAAAAGAAGAAATATCCTTGCCTTAACAAAAAAAGAAAAGAAAAAGGCAAATTGGGCGCCAGTTAAACTTTCTATTTTGGGCTATATTTACGAGAGTTACTATTTCCGACTTTACCTAAAAAGGAAAGTTCTGCAATTCTACTGAAAACGGAAGGTTAATGATCGGAGATGGGCCTAATCCGGCCCATTCTAGTTTGAGAATAACATCACATCATCTTCTCAATCCCTCAACATGCCACGTCTCCACTTAAGGCCCTAGCCAACTAGAGAGCGTCATGTGTCTAGAGAAAATTTTGGACGCGCCCGATGCACGCTAAAATAATTCTAAAATATGCATAAAAGATACATTTTGATAGTACAATAATTTATTTGAATATTTGTATATTACAAATATTACATCATATATTTTATTGCAATACTAATCATCAAATATTTCACTAATTATCTAATATACTGTGCGATATATGGAGCATTAACGTGCATTAAGTACAAGAAAAAAATTTCCTCTCTCACAATACTTGATATTCTATCATTGTAAGAATCAACAAAGATGGCTCTACATTGAGCAAGCTAAAAATCAATTGGACCTTGCCAATTATTCAATAAATATTTTGGACGTACCCGGTACATTGTAAACCGTTTCATGTATATCAAAAATAAAGTTTAACCAATTGAAACTTACCAATTGTCTAAGAACAATTTTGGATGCACCAGATGCGCAGCACCGTAAACCGATTTTAAAATATATATCAAAAATAAATTATGTTGTACAGTAAATTATTTAAATACTTTATATTACATATTTTATTTTATACTATTAATTATCAGGTAATTTACTAATCATCTAATATACTGTTCGGTGTATGAAGCATTAGTATACATCAAGTATAAACAAAGATTTATCAAGATTTAATATTATAACATTATCATCTAATATAAGTTATGAAGTATAATTTTTTTAATCTTAAAATTTTTAAATAAGTTAAAATATTATCTACCCGCAGCGAGGCGTGGGTACTACACTAATTATTAATTAGTTGGCAAGTCATATATACTAGCTAAAAAAAGGTACAAAATTTTGACCAGAACCACCAATGAAAAATTAGAGATATTAAACAGCATTAATTTAAGATTGTATTGCACATAACATGCATTTGCTTATTCAAACCTAACATAATCCACAAACAACTGGAAATGTATTGATGAAAATCACTATACATATATATATACTCTATTGAATAACAATAAAAGACCTCATAATAGAATCTAAATTTAAACTGTATGAATCTAAATACAAATTTACAGTTGTTCTAGTTTTTACCACTTATTTTTGGGAACAAAAAAAAATTATTTTTCACAATTTAGTTCTCGAAGTAGACGCAGCTATAGAGTACATGTAGAATATTTTAAAAATAAATGGAGCTATTTATTGTTGGTATATAAGATAGGATGCATATTGCATAAGATGAGATAAGTATTTCTCTTCTTGGATGTTATAAAGCTTATCATAATCAAAATGGAATTCCCTCTCTTGGATAATAATCTTAGTTGGTTTATATTATTTAACTCAAAATAATCTTCCATTCTTGGACTAGGATTTCCAGCATGGATATACACCTACTTTCCTTACGTAGGGTTGTCAATGGGTACGGATACCCAAAATTTTATTCGAATTCGAATCCGAACCCGAACGAAACGGATTTATCTAATGTTAAACAGATATAGTTTCGGATATGGATATCAAAAACGAAAATCCGATGAATTTGGTTTCGGGTGTGGATTTTGATTGTACCCGATCTGAACCCGAACTCAAGTTGATTTTACATTATATAATATGTATATAAATGTTTGATGTTATATTTGAATTTATATTTTAAAAATTTAGATTTAATGTATGTTTTGAAATATTACAGAGAGAAATAATTATTTCGGTTTCGGATTTTCAGGTTCGGTTCGAATTTCGAGCTAGATAGTCAGTTTAAGATTCAGGTTCTTGAAAATCTGTCCCAAATCTGACCCATTGACATCCCTATCCGTATGTGAAATGGGACCAATAAGTTGGAGCAATTCTCCCTAACTTCGCTTAATTTTGTCCATGCACCAACATTTACTTCTGCGTCACTTTCAGTAAAAATGGACATCCAAATTAACTATCGACAACGTTAAAACTTTAAGATTGTTAGCAACCAATATTGTAATTTTTTATATTATTCGTCTGCTATTCGAGTGATTTCAAAATTGATAATTGTTAACAATTATTTGAAAGTGAGTTTGAGACCACTTGATTATTAAGCAAATAATGCCATAAAATAATAAAATTTGGTTTCAACAAAGCTCAACTAGGTTAAATCGTATTTAATAATACCGACCATCAATTCAGATACCTATCGTCCAAGATAATGTAGATGTATACAATGTCGTATTCTGATTGCTTATATATTTATTTTAGGATAAACTTTAATTTTCCTCCTTGTGGTTTAGCATTTTTTTTTGCTATAGTGTGTCTCCAAAAGTTACATTTAACTATTATGTATTTTTATTTTTATTTCACCAAAAAATTATGTAGCCAAATAGAATAATAAAGTAAATTTTTTTGAAAATTACAAAATGGCGCCGTTTTTAATGATAGGCAAAATAAAAATAAAAACTATAAAATTTTAAAGTATAACCTTTTGAATCACAGAATAACAAAGTGAAAATGTGCTAATCAATAAAATAGTTTTTTTTTTTTCAGAGAGAAAGGTAGCACGCTACCCGCTTCGTTTATTTCTTTTTAGAAATAAACTTAGCTGGAAATGTGAATCAACTAGGATATGAACTCGAGACCTCGGGTACCAACACTAAGCCCTTTGCCACTTGCGCTAGGGACGGTCTGTTAATCAATAGAATAGTTAAATATAACTTTTTGCACTACAAAATGATAAAATAAAAATAAGCTAAACCAAAGGGGGCAAATTGAAGTTTATCCTTCTTTTTTATTATGAGAGGATTGTCAAATTTTTCTTTTTTCTTTTTAATAGAAAAATAGCAAATTACCCATTTCATTTACTAACCATGGCTGCATATGTGAAGCAGCTAGACCTCATAACCGAAGAAAAAGAGAAAAAAGAAAAAGAAAAAGAAAAAAGATAACAAATAAAACAAAATAAATAAAAAATAACCACATCACTTAGACACAAACAATCTACCTCAGTGTTTAATAATGTTGGTCCCACAACCCCCTAAACAACGGATATCCTAAGTACTCTATTAACATCGAGTCTTATATTCTGGAAGGTCCTATTATTTCTCACAAGTCATACGATCCACCAGAAAGTTATCGAATTCATCGTACCTTTTTTTTAATTTGATTACCTAAAGCGCCCATTATCAGCAGTAAACCCTTTCAATTTCATTGGCTACACATCCTCTTCGTGGGGAGGAAGTATACAGTATAGCAGCTACACTATATCATTTATGTCCAGCCAATCATATTTTTTTTTTTAAAGTATAGTATAAATATTTTATAAAATATTATGATGAAATAAGTGAACATCGATAGAGAAATTTAATTAGTTAAAAATACTATATTACCCAATGTGATCTTTACATTTTAGACTTTTTTATTCGAGTGATTGTCCCACTCAGAAGGGCCACCAAATAAATCACACTCACCTCATAGAATTTCCAAAGAATATGGATAGCAATACAATAAGACCGTGCCGCCTTTGGGTGTTACATCCAAATAAAAATAAAAATAAAAATTCTATAAAATTATGTCTAATATACACGGTTGGTAGATTTTATTATAACTCTGTTTTTAAATTAAAGAATCTGATTTTCTATTTTTAAAAAGTCGTTTGGTTTCGACAGTTCATTTTATATTCGCTTGATGAAACTTTATTATAAATTTAAAAATTACGAAATTAAATTTTTAGATACTTCAAATACTATAGATCATAGTATTATTAAATATAAAATATGTAAATACGGTTCTCTGAAAGTTTAATCTTTTGTAGAATAACCGTTGTTATAATAATTTAACATGTTATCAGAGTAGAAGCTTCTAGTGTTATTTAATTTCCTTCTATTTAATTAAGTTCTTGTTTTGGGTCTATTAAAAAGTCTTAATAATTTCAGACGTAAGAGGGAGTGTTGAAGATAAAATATGTAAACATCGTTCTTTAATAGCTTAAGTTTTTGAAGATAAAAGAATTTGGCTCGGCTTTTATAAACAGATCTTCGGTCCACGGCAAGATGGTGGATCCGAACCAAACCGGGCCTAAAACACTAGGTTGCTTGAACCCAAAACTAGGCCATAAATCCGAATTTGGGAGGTCATTTACATCCTAATAATAAGGACCCATATCCAATTTTAATCGGGTTATCGGGTTCTCGGGTCTCTTAACACCCTCTATCTCAATCTCAACTCCTACATGTATAAACTTCTAGCCCAACTCTCCCTTCCCTCCTCCTTAACTACTCCACCACCAATGGCCGGGCCCTCCTCGTCAATGGCGTCGGCGACCGACGCCGCCTCGTGGTGTCCTCCTGAGCGCCCTCCGCGCGGGGCCTCCGACGGTGGCCGAATTGGCCGCCGCAGTGGACGAAGGAAGGCAATTCAATGCGGTGGTGCGCGGCGCGAGGCTCGCGGCGAAGCGGCCGTGCGACGAGATCTACGTGGTGGGCGAGGGGGAGACGCTGCACAGCATCAGCGACAAGTGCGGCGACCCGTTCATCGTCGAGCGCAACCCCCACGTCCACGACCCCGACGACGTCTTCCCCGGCCTCGTCATCATGCTGATCCCCCACCACCATGTTTAACGGCTATATAGTTGAGATAGTAAACTATTGGTAGTATATGAATAATTTTTACTGTTTATTATTTTACCATTAGACTACCACTATTTTACCTACCGCCACTCAATTCTAAAAATAATGGTAAAAAAATAGATAGCAAACACTATTTTCATACTATCAAATAGCATTTCAGACTGACCGTTCCTAGCGCAAGTGGCAAAGGCTTGGTGGTTGATACCCGAGGTCCCGAGTTCGAATCCTAGTTGATTCACATTTCCAGCTAAGTTTATTTTTAACTAAGCGGGTAGCGTGCTACCTTTCTCTCAAAAAAAAAAAAAATCAATAGCATTTCAGCCATATTCTATACATATACACTTTTCTGAGAATTAGAGTAGGTGAGAAGTTAATCACATATTACTGTTTTGTTAGAATGTAGATAAAAATGTGTATAACTTACCTGCCTCAGGAACTATTTTGAATTAGCTACCTAACTTTTCAAAATATTGATTTTACAATTTCATCTTTTAATTTGTTTGATTTGAGTTAGTTAACTAATCTTTGACTTCGAAATAAACTAATTACTTACTTTAATAAATTTATAGTTGCGAGAATTTTATAAAATATTCTAAATATTTAAATATAAATAATGTATTCAAATTTTGAAGTTAAATTGTCGTTAACTAATTCAAATCAAACAAATTGAAAGATTAGATAATAAAATCAAAATTTCAAAAGATTGGATAGCCAAATCAAAATGGTCAATAATTCAGGTATATAAGTTCTGAATGTTTTTACCTAGAATATATCACATTGAAGCATGATGAGTTTATAGGTAAGATCTTTGTGGTGTTTCTTTTGTTTAGATTATTTATGAGCAGTTTTATATAAATTTTTTAATTTATTTTTCGAAAGAGGATGAGGAATAATCACTCAACTAGCTTAATTCATTAGAAAACTGAATTGCTTAATTCATTAGAAGAAAGAAGAAATTACAAGGAAAAAAAAAATTTCTGCGGAAATGTTTCATTTCATCGTAGACAGATTAATTTTAGGGTTAATTGCATACATCTTCCCGCAAACATGACGAATTGCAGATATATCCCTGCAAAGCTCAACTTTCATAAGTTATTCCTGCAAAAGTCCTAAGGTTCGCAGATATGTTCCTCTGGTTAAAATCCGTTAGAGAACCGTTTATTTTTTAACAGTAGGCTCGTGTAATGACATTTTTGCCCTTACAAATATGTCCCTCTAAAAGCTGGATACGAAGAAGAAGAAGGAGGAGGCGGCGGAGGCGATCGCCCATCAAGGACGCCGTCGACGCCGCCGACGATGCCGCCCGCGCGGTCGATGCCGTCGGAGGCGCCGGTGACGATGGCCCACGCGGGCTCGACGACGACGAGGAAGAGGAAGGGAAAGAAGAAGAGGAAGAGGAAAAAGGATAAAATTGTCAATTCTAATCATGGTTAAGTGTTTTAACTGTGATTAACCAAATTTTTCTAACATATCCTAACGGAAAGGACATATCTGATAACATTAGGACTTTTGCAGAAATAATTTATGAAAATTAAACTTTGCAGGAATATATCTGCAATTCATCATATTTACAGGAACCTGTATGCAATTAATCCTTAATTTTAACTCTCCGTGTTCTAATCATCTTTACGTCTTCTATCATCCTTTTTTGTCTCAGATATGAATTTCAAATGTCTCATTTCGTTCTTGCCATATACATACATAAAGTAATTTCTTTAGTGGGCTCCAAAAATATAGAAGGTGGGAATTGGGAGGAGTAGAAGAGGTAGATTGAGAGTAATGAGTTGCTGAATAAGCTAAGGTTAGCTCACCTACTCGTATCTAACATTATCAAGTGTTGGTTTCTAGTTGGAAAGTGGTGTAAATGATCCGCGATTCCCCATGAGCAACAATCTTAACACTTTCATTCACATACAAGATAGATTTAACACTCATATAAAATTGCCATGATGGAGATTTGAATTCGAAACTTCATAGACCTGAAAGAGTTAAAGCAGTTTAGAATTTACCGATTAATATTTATTTATTTATTTTTCTTGTGTAGGTACATAGTTTATCTTTTTTTTCTTTTTTCTTTTTTTATGAGAGAAAGGTAGCACGCTACCCGTTTCGTTTTATTTCGTTTAGAAATAAACTTAGCTAGAAATGTGAATCAACTAGGATTCGAACTCGGGACCTCGGATACCAACCACCAAGCCCTTTGCCACTTGCGCTAGGGACGGTCAGTTACATAGTACATAGTTTATCTATTAGTTTGTTGTTTTGATAGTTAGTTGTTGGAAAATTTATTCCTAATTTACATTATTAGTGTTATGTTGTTGCTTGGTTGTTTAAAAAAAAAAAAAACTAAAATAAGTTTTTATGGGACATGCATTATGGTGGAGAAATTTTTTTTGAATAAGATTTGCATGGGAGATATGATAAGGATAATAGGCTCTGTGGATAACCAATCATTTATTCATCTCCATCCACTCCATTCCCAAATCATTTAGAATAATTAAAGATAAGTTTTTTTTTTATCTGCCCATGCAACTTGTTTTTTTAAAGATAGCATTTATCTATGTATTTTTTTTTTAAGTTGAAAATATGCACATATTTTAGTATACATATTGTAGTAAGTCTCTATTGGTCTATGTTTATATATCTATCTATATATTAAAATCGGGCTTTTTTTGCATTTAACCCTTTAACAAATTTTTTTTTTGCAAATAGCCCTATAAAATTTTAATTTGCAAAATTGACCCTATCTCTGCCACGTGAGCGCCACGTAAGCGCCAAGAGAAGTTTAAGTTGAACACGGTGAATCATTCACCGTGTTCAAACACGGTGAATGATACACCTAGCCGTGAATGTGTGGTGATGATGATGATGATGAAGGAGGAGGAGGGAGGGGAGGAGGAGGGAGGAGAGGGATGCGGCGGAGGAGGGAGGGAAGGAGGAGGGAGGAGGAGAGGGGATGCGGTGGCGGCGGGCGACGGCGGAGAGCTCGAGGAGGGAACCGAGAGAGAAATAGGGAAAGCTCGGGGGAGAGAAAGGAAGAGAGATCGTGCGGGGCATTGAACACGGGGAATCATTCACCGTGTTTGAACACGGTGAATGATTCACCGTGTTCAACCTAAACATTCATTCCAACATGGCGTTTATGTGGCGCTTGCGTGGCGGGTATAGGGCCAATTTTATAATTATAAATTTGGTGGGCTATTTGTGAAATTTTTTTTTTTTGAAAGGGCCAAATGCAAAAAAGCCCATTAAAATCACTTTGCCTTTGCCAATTTTACAAGTTTTTCTTTTTTGGTTTTTCTGGAAAGAAATACACATGTTTTTTTTTTGGGGGGTAAAATGCAGTTTTTGTCCTCAAACTTTGAGAGACGTGATATTTTAATTCTCAGACTTTAATTTGCTACTATTTTTTGCTCAATTTTTTTAAATTATTATAATTAAATTCTACAGTACAATTTAGTTGACTTAATACTTTATTTCACTGATACAGTAATAATATGATATATCTTGGTAATAATGTGACATCTTAGTTATTTTCACACCATTAGTTACAACACTACAAGATCATACATTATTATGTAACCAACTAAATTGAATTGTGTGACTAAATTATAGTAATTTAAAAAGTTTAAGCAAACAAACACAATAAATTAAAATTTGGGTAAAAATGTACATAACTTACCTGAATTACGGATCATTTTGATTTGATTATCAAACTTTTTAAAATTTTGATTTTACTATCCAATCTTTTAATTTGTTTAATCTGAGTCTGTCAATGGCACTTTGACTTCAAAATTTAAATGTATTATTTATCTTTACAGATTTAGTTAGCATCTTTCATGTAATTCTCGCAACTACAAAATTACTAAAGTAAGTAATTAATTTAAATTTTGAAGTCAAAATGCTATTGACCGACTCAAATCAAACTAATTAAAATGTTGGATAGTAAATCAAATTAAGGGCTTTTCTAAAACTCTTTGAATTGGAAGTTCATAGATAAAGCTCAACTTTTCTGGGAGTGTACTCAGTTGGGTTTGATTATGTTTTAAGAAAATTGTTAAATTGGACTAAAATTTTCAATTTGGAAAAATCTGCAATTGAACAAACCAATTTATTCTCAAATCTGATTCTAATCAAACTGAATTAATTAGGCTTTGTTCGGTATTGCAAGTAGTGTTTAGAACTCCAATTTTTCTTATGAATTAATTCATAATTTACAAAAAAAAAATACACATAAAAAATCTAATCATAAAGGTAGAATTTTGGAAAGAATTTTAATATGCAATCAATATTTAATCATAAAAAATAGAATTTTGAATGTAAATATATCGTTTAGATAAACAGTGTGAGTAGTATTATTATTTGATTTTCGATTCGGTTCATTAAAAAAGGTATCAAAACAAACCGAAATCAAAATCGAATTTTAGCTATTTCCAGAACCGAACTGAACCGAAGACCAAACTAATGAACCAAATTATCTTATTTAGTTGGTTTGGTTTGGTTTGGTGTTTCGTTGGAAACTAAAATATGAATATTCCTAAAACTTTTGGTTTAACAAAGAATTGAATTAAGTTTTCAAATCTTGATATGCTGTTGGCGCAAGAAAAATAGTGCTATCTGGTAGACGGCTCGGCTTATGTGATTGGCTGGCGTGGACAAATGAGAAGATAGCATGTGGTGCACCAGTAGCTGAGAAAAAACGCCCAAAGACGAACGAATTTTAGGTGAGAACGGTTGAGAACAGTGTCGTAACCAACAGGAACGTGGCTAGCGCACTCTCCACTACGCAATCCGTTCGGAAAATCACAGGCTTGCGGAGGAGCACTATAAATAGTAGAAAGACGCCTGCAATAAGAGTCTTTTCACGAATATTAGACCACTGTTTTTTCAATTCCTTTTCTAATTTCAGCATCTATAGCTTCTGTAGGAGGAACATGTAACTTCCTATTTTCGGCATCTACTGTTTTTCTAGGAATAGATTCTCGTTTAGTCCTCAAGTTTTTTGTAATTCGAGCCCTAGCGCTCTGTTAATCTCTGTAATTTTCGACCTTTATCGAAATATAATTAGTTTGGCTCCAGTTTCAGCCGAATTAGTTACTTGATCCCTGAAGTTCAGTTCGTTTTTACACATTGAGGAAGAACCCGGTTGACCCAATTCCTTCTCAATCTAATCGCTTGATCAGTCTTGACGCACTCGAGGGTCAATCTAAGAGCTGATCCACAATCCAAAGGCACATTTGATCTGGTCAACGGCTTGGCTTGGTCAACAGTTCGTTTGGTCAACGGTTCGTTTGGTCAACAGTTCGTGAGCTCGGTTCGCACAGCAAACAATGCCGAACATAATATTGATACATCTAAACAAGACCTTAGAGTTAAGAATATAATTGCTCGGCTTAAACCTTACTGTGTCTTCTATTCCAAACTTTCGGCCAAGTTTCATTTCGATCCTCAAACTTTCAAATTCAACATTAGTGATCCCTAAGCTCTTAAAATATATTCATTTCAGTCCTTATTTCTATTTTCTATTAGAAAGTAAATTATTGCCTGCACTCTTTTCATAAATTTATCAATATTTTTTCCATCTTACATTTCAACACTATATAATCTGTTGAGTTACAATCTCTTTTCTATATAAACATTTGACTGTTGAGCCGAAATATAAGATAGATGAAAAAATAAGGGTTAATTACATACAGCTCCCTGTAAATATATCGAATAGCAAATATATTCCTACAAAGTTCAATTTTTTATTTTTATTTCTGGAAAAGTCTAGTTATGTTCATATTTGCCCCTCCGGTTTGTTGCCATTAAAGTACTGTTTATTTTAACAGCAGATAAGTGAAATAACATTTTTGCCCTTACAAATATATTCCTCCAAAAGCCCCAACTGTTAGAATTATGCAGAAATATCTTTCTAAAAAAGTATTTTATTCAATAATATAAGAGGGTAAAAAGGTCAATTTAAACAAATGTAAATTCGGTATTTTATTTAATACATTTGAATCTAACTTTATGAGAAAATTCGACTGCAGTAGTTGGAACTACGCTCAAATTGGTCACAGTTCCAGCTGCACTCAAAAAAAATAACTCCAAACAAAATATAAGCTTACCTCTCTAATTATTTTTTTAACAAAAATATTTTTCTTTTCTATATTGTAGATAATATCACCATCACATATATAAAATGATAAAATTTTCAAAATACATTTCTCAACTATATAAAACTAAACAAATTATTTACAGTTGCAGTATTTTCAACTACACCCAACTAAACAAGATGTACGTAATTATAACTAATGTATTTTCAACTGTATACATATCTAATTATACTTTATTTTTAATTACATTCAATTAAACAGTCCCTAAAAGCAAAATTAGGCAAATTCTGAAGCAGTATGGATGGCATTGAGATGAACCCTTACTAAGATTTTACTGAAATCAGTCTTCATATTTTCAAGTTGTTTTCGATAACAGGACTTTTGAATCGACGATCAGCTTCGTTAAACTTGATCTAGATTATTTAAATTATTTAAAAAATAAATTTTTTAATTTTTTCGATATTATTTATCTAATGATCGAAGAAGCTCAAGATCAATAGTTTTAATGATCGATATGATTTTCAAGTTTAACGGTATAAACTATCCAAATTAAGTAAAATTTTGATAGAAAATTTCATATGATCAATATTTTTAATCTAAAATTTTAGTGCTATATCATCATTTTTTTAAATTTTTTTTACTTTTAGCCCTTTTGATCACCAGATAAACGATAATAAAAAAATCACGAAATTTACTTTTTAGATACTTTAAACATTGTAAATCAAATTTAATAGAGTCTATCATCGAACCGAAAGTCCTATAATTGAAAGAAAATAAAAGCACTGAGGTCTCTATGTCGGATCGTTGGCGCTAACCATTAATCTCAAAAGCTCGAGCTATTAGAAATACGCAACCAATTCACTTAAAGCGTACAGATACAGCGCCCACGGATCTCGATTGTGACTCGGCCCCACCAGCCTCACGCCACTTCGAACATGACTCGGCTCACCCAGCCTCACGCCATTTCGAACATGACTCGGCCCAACATGACCTCCCGCCATAGGGCAGGATGCTGGCCCATTTAAGCCAACAATCCCCCCTCCAGCACCTGCACACATTCGCAGCATGCGGGAATCGACGACTGGCTCTGATACCTCTTGTCGGATCGTTGGCGCTAACCATTAATCCCAAAAGCTCGAGCTATTAGAAATACGCAACCAATTCACTTAAAGCGTACAGATACAGCGCCCACGGATCTCGATTGTGACTCGGCCCCACCAGCCTCACGCCACTTAGAACATGACTCGGCTCACCCAGCCTCACGCCATTTCGAACATGACTCGGCCCAACATGACCTCCCACCACAGGACAGAATGCTGACCCATTTAAGCCAACACTCTATACTTTCGAAAGCAAAATAATAATGTTTTCCCGTTATAATCGGCCCACACTTGTGGCATGTTAGAGAGGGCTCAAAGAGTCTCTCATATCTCCATCTATTATTGTTAAATAAGAAGCTTCTATTCTTAGGCTGATAAACCGGAGCACATTTTTTTGCTGCACCATTATGGTATCCACATATGTAACAGTGTATTATTATTCCCTACTACAGCTTTATATATCTGAGAAAGCTCAGAAACTAAAAGCCCATTTCTGAATATAAATTTCCTGAGTTAATTACTTAGTACTTTTTACACCTTCTTAATTTTCGATTTCGATTTCTGGATACGTTGGCTATTCAATTTGTAAGTTTTCGCTGCGCTCTAATTCCAACATTCCTAATATGATTGGTGTTCAAAAGGCCATAGGCATTAAGACATGGGTAATTTTTGTTGCTATTCTCATTTCCCTGGGATTCTGCTATTCGGAAAAAGGTAAGCTCTCTCATCTCTCCATTTTAATAAAAAATTATAATTTTTTTTATTACTATTCAAAATTTTTAATTTATCCTCTCTATTCTCCAAATGCATTTCTAAACCCCAATTTTCATATATTTAATGGATTTTTGAAAATTAATAAGGGTATTTTTGTCCATCAGGAGTATATTAGATATTTCCAGAAGAATAATAGTAATTATTATCGGGTAAAAATGTATTGGAGACCCCCTCACTTGTAGGCTATTTTGAAATAGGGTCGTTAACTATTTTTCTTTTGATTGAAGCTTTCTTAACTTATAATTTTTTTATTTAAAAATTTTATATTTAGGTAAGTTAAAAAAAATTATCAAATTTAATAATTATTTTTGTTGTTAACCATTAATTTGTATGGTTTATTTGTAAAAAATAATTATGTTATTAAATTTGGTGAAATTATCAGCTAATTTGGTAATGCTTCAAAAAAATATTTAACTAAAATCACTTAAGTCTTAAAAAATAAAATAAAATTAAGGAATCTCAGTCAAAAAAAAGAAAAAAATCACAATGACATATAGCTGAAGGGGCCTCCATGTTCCAACATTTTTACCTAATAATAAAGTTCTTAGTATGTGCCAAACATGTCCTTTTACTAATCTATGTTCGAAAACTACATTAATATCATCATAAAAACTAGCTGATTATGGAGTGAATGATACTAATCTAATGTTATTTACGATCTGTTTGGACTAATTGTGCTGTTCCATAAGGAAAAGGCAAAGAAATAATGTCCTCAATCATGTTTTAGAGCATTACTAGATCTGCAATACAAAATAAATTATAATTCTACAATTACTCAAAGCAAAGTTTTTTTTTTTTTTTTCTTTCTATAAGTCTTATCATTCAGTTTTTTATTTAAAAATTAAAAGAGACTAGTAAATTCTAGAATTTTTGGACGAGGAGTCGGAGACTACAAGTCTTTTTTTCTTGTAGGCTTAGCATTTCTATTTAATATGTTTACAAATAATCACCACATTTCAAGCAAGATGGGCGAAAACGGTTTTTACACTATAGACTAAGGCTCCGTTCATGATTGTTTGAAAAAGTACGAAAAAAAAAAATATTTTATTTATTTTCGTACATAATATTATGTTTTATATATCGTAATAAATAGGTAACATTAAATTTTTTACAGTTTCACTGGAAAAATATAGAATTGTATCTATATGTTTTCACTGCAACTTCATTTTAAAGCCTAGTTTGATAATTTGAGGGTTAAAGTTGAGACAATGTGGATATAACTATAATTTGAAAATAAATGAATAATTAAATTTGAAATTAATTTTAAACTGTTGATGTTGGCGCCAAACTTCTTGGTGCAGCACCCAACTACACCTTCGTGAAGGATGCAACGCAGGCCCCGGCCATCTCCCGCTACGACTACATCGTCGTGGGCGGCGGCACCGCGGGGTGCCCGCTGGCCGCCACCCTCTCGGAGGCCTCCTCCGTGCTCCTCCTCGAGCGCGGGGCCTCCCCCTACGGCAACCGCAACATCTCCAACTCCGCCTTCTTCGCCGACACCCTCGCCGACACCTCCCCCTCCTCCCCCTCGCAGCGCTTCGTCTCCGAGGACGGCGTCATCAACGCCCGCGCCCGCGTCCTCGGCGGCGGCAGCTGCCTCAACGCCGGCTTCTACACCCGCGCCAGCCCCGCCTACTGCCGCGAGGCCGCCTGGCGGCCCGCGCTCGTGCGCGAGTCCTACCGCTGGGTCGAGCGGAAGGTGGCGCACCGCCCGGCGATACGCCAGTGGCAGTCTGCCCTCCGGGACGGGCTTGTCCAGGCCGGCGTCGCGCCGTACAACGGATTCACGTACGATCACGTCTACGGGACGAAGGTCGGGGGCACGATATTCGACCCGGACGGCAACCGGCGCTCCGCGGCGGACCTGCTCGAGTACGCCAACCCGGAGAGGCTCACGGTGCTGCTGCGCGCGACCGTGGTGAAGATACGCTTCGCGCTTAGAGGTGAGATGTTGCTCGTTCGAACGAATTGGATTAGTGATAAAGTACTGTTTCAAAAGAACTATTAAATAAGTATATACGAAAATTTTGAAGTATGAATCTTAATTTTGTTTTTCACAACAATTAAAACTTTAAATTCCTTTTTTTGTCAAATAATTTAATAATAAAATGTAAAGTTAAATCTTACCTCTTATTATCCGAAGGCTATTTTTCTAAAAAAAAAGTTTTATCGTCTCCTATTTTTGTAATATTTAAAATTTAAAAGAAATTGCACAAATTTTTGAATGATGATTATAAGATTTATATTAAAAAATTGGTTGAATAAGTAGCATTTTTCTTAATAGAAGTTATTATTGCTTAAAGGAGAGACATAAGTGGGAGTACGGCTTCTCTGCTTTTGAAAGCACAGGGTCTCTGGTTTCGAAAGAATGGGGGTTTTCAGTTCAAATTATTTTTGATGATGAAATATTCGATTAGACGATCGGCTTTAGCAGACATGATTTATACTATTAAAATTATTTAAAAATTAAATTTAATAATTTTTTAATATTATTTGCCAAGTGATCAATGAGTTTCAAAAATTAATATTTTGATGATCGGTGTGGCATGTTTGTGAATTCAACAGTATAGAACATTACAAATTAAGTAAAATTTTAATAAAATAATTTATTTACCATCAAAAGTAAGATCATTTCTTTCGATCTGAAATTTAAGTTTTCTATCACTATCTTTTATTTCAGCCGTTTATTTTTAAACTATCCGTTCACTAGACAAATGAAGTCGAAAAACTATAAACTTTAGTTTTTAAGTAGGTTTTATACAATAGATCATTTCTAAGGGAACTGATCGGCACATCGAATGTTTCATCATTAAAAATAATTTGAAAGTACGATAATATTTGTGCTTTTAAAAATATAGTAGTCTAGCTTGATAAGTGGAGCCACAAAATAATACAAAAGATTTACATCATTATGACCTTAATATAATTCCTTCCATTTGCTCGAAGAAATAATGTCTATGCACAAATTATTATTATTTTTAACTGTTAGTTGTAAAATTTAATAAGTGGAATACTTTCAGCGTTTACTAAACAAGATTTGAACCTGAAACGATATTTTAAGTTTTAACAACTAAATAGTAATACCACCATTGTGTAGAGCAGTTGTATAATGTGCTATAAGGTGCCCAGACTTTGATTTGAATCACTTTCTTTTCTAGTACAGGAAAAGCGAGGCCAACAGCGCACGGGGTCGTGTTCCGGGACTCTGCCGGCAAGAAGCACTGCGCCTACCTAAACAAAGGATCCAAGAACGAGATCATCGTGTCCGCGGGGGCGATCGGGAGCCCGCAGGTGCTGATGCTGAGCGGCGTGGGGCCGCGGGGCCAGCTCGAGTCGCTGGGCATCAACGTGGTCGTCGACCAGCCGATGGTCGGCGTCGGGATGTCGGATAACCCGATGAACGCCGTGTTCGTCCCCTCGCCGACCCCGGTCGAGATCTCCCTCATCCAGGTGGTAGGCATCACCCAGTTCGGGAGCTTCATTGAAGGCGCCAGTGGATCAGATTTTGATACTGCAGCCCCTAACTCTGAAATGCAGCGCAGCAGGAACTTTGGCATGTTCTCTCCTCAGGTAGTTTTTAAAACTTAAAAGGTAAAAATATATAGAACTTATCTGTCCATATTTTTTAATTTGTTTGATTTGAGTTAGTCAACAGTACTTTAACTTCAAATTTTGAATGTGTCGTTTACCTTTACAGATTTAGTTAATATATTTTATATAATTTTCGTAATTATAAATTTATTAAAGTAAGTAATTAGCTTAAATTTTGAAGTCAATTTGCCATTGGCTAATTCAAATTAGATAAAACTGGTTAGTAAAATTAAAATTTTGAACGTTTGGATAGCCCATTTAAAATGGTCTATAGTTTAAATAAGTTTTGTATATTTTCACCAATCTTAAATTGCTTTAGTTGGTAAATTGTTAACCCTGAAACTATAAGAATAACACTAAGACAGAGAAGAATATTTAAGACTAAATTTATGGTTAGTAATTAAATAATAAAATATGAAGTAAAATATTAAAATAATATATTTTTGGGGTAAAGTGGTTTTTTTGAAAAATTGTTATCAGCTAAGGGATTAATAATAAATGCAGTCCAGTTGAAAATACATACAGTTGAAAATGTAAATTTCGTAACTAAATCTGCCTTGTTTGGTTTTTTGCAGTTGTAATTTAAATCTTTTCTTAGATTGGATTATTGATTCTTTATTAAACTATTGCAATTGAAATTGCAGTAGTTGAGCCTCCTTATGCAATTCTAGCTACAATAGTTACGTACGGTTGTAACTCCAATATAATAGTAGTTGTGTGCAACCAAACAATTCCCCAGAGAAATATATATTGGCCGATCAAAGTTTTGAATGCGAAATGCGTAAACATAAAGACAAACTTTTCTGTCGACTTTGCGCAGACCGGCCAACTGTCTACGGTCCCGCCGAAGCAGCGGACTCCGGAAGCGATAGCCAAAGCTGTCAAGGCCATGAACAGCCTCGCCGACTCCTACTTCCAGGGCGGCTTCATCCTCGAGAAGATCATCGGCCCGCTCTCGACGGGCCACCTCGAGCTCCGGTCGAGGAACCCAGACGCGAGCCCCGCAGTGACCTTCAACTACTTCCGGGAGGCCGAGGACCTCCGGCGCTGCGTCGACGGCATCCGGACCATCGAGCGCGTCGTCGCGTCCGACGCCTTTGCCAAATTCACGTACTCCTACATCCCGGAAGGCGGCCTGCTGAACATCTCCAAGGATTTTCCGGTGAATCTGCTTCCCAAGCACCAGAACGATTCGCGGTCTTTAGAGCAGTACTGTAAAGATACTGTAATGACTATCTGGCACTATCATGGGGGCTGCCGAGTCGGGGGAGTAGTCGACGCAGACTACCGAGTTCTTGGGGCGGACGCACTACGCGTTGTTGACAGTTCTACTTTCATCTACTCTCCGGGGACTAATCCGCAGGCGACCGTCATGATGCTCGGGAGGTAAAACTTGCCCTCAATTTTCCGTCTTACTATATTTGATAGATAAAAACGTGCTGAACTTATCTGAACTATGGATCATTTTGAAACAGCTACTCACCTTACAAAATTTTGATTTTACTAATCAGCCTTGCAATTTATTTGATTTGAGTCGGACGATGACATTTCCGCTTTAAAATTTAAGATAATTATTTACTTTAATGAATATATAGTTGTGAGAATTGTATGGAGTATACTTACTAAATCTGTGAAGATAAACGACGCATTCAAATTTTGAAGTCAACGTATTATTGGCTGACTCGAATCAAACAAATTAAAAGATTAGATATTAAAATCAAAATTTGAAAGATTGGATAGCCGTTTCAAAATAGCTTATAGTTCAGTTAAGTTCTGTACGTTTTTATCTCTTAATTTTGCTTTATACAAAGTCTCTTTAGTGCCTTTTTTTTTTTTGGTTATAGCCATTCCATATAAAAATATCATTATCCAATCAAATATTTTTGCACAATATAAAAGTGTAAGAACTTTTTTAAAGCATCATTATTGGTTAGATATTTTATAATCTCACATGACACAACATAATTTGTAGCTTTTTTAATACGTAATATGATAGTTTTTGAGCAAACTGGGATAGAGAAGAGCTCATCCACCCTGAATTTTATATTTTTCAGACTTGTTTTTTGTGCACCAATAATTAATCAGCTTTATCTAATATAAAAATCAAGCCCCCCACAGTAATTTATAGGGTAAATTTTATTGTGTTTTTTTTTCGTTTAGCTCATTTTTATCTTACCATATTATAGTTAGAAACTTGCACTTAATTACTTTGTGATTTTATCTTTATTTTATAAAAAAAATTATTATTAAATAGGATAATAAAGTAAATTTTTTTTTATAATCACAGAATAATTACGTGTTATTCTTTGAATCACAAAATGAGCTAAATCATACCGACCATACCAAGCTCAAGTGGTAAAGAACTTGAGGGTTGATACTCGAAGTCTCAAGCTCGAAGCTTAATTGCTTTACAATTTCAGACAAGTTTATTTTCAATAAAAAATAAATGGGGCGGGTAGCATACTATCAGTCTCTCCTTAAAAAAAAAAAAAAAAAAAAAAATTATACCACATGATGCCAAAGATGGCAAATTAAAGTTTACCCTTATTTATACTGAACATGGAGATTTTTTCATCTTAATTTTTCTTCTTTTTTTTTTTTCCATTCATTAGAAAGGATATCTTCTTTCTTTAGGCAATAATTGTTAGTGTAACAATACTTTTTAAGAACCGACCGTCCCTAGCGCAAGTGGCAAAGGGCTTACCCGAGATCTCAAGTTCGAATTCTAGTTGATTCACATTTCCAGCTAAGTTTATTTCTAAAAGAAATAAACGAAGCGGGTAGCGTGCTACATTTTTCTCAAAAAAAAAAAAACAATACTTTTTGAGAAAGTATTTGCATGATTAATTATCTTGGTAACATCTTTAATTTGTACATTAAAACAGGTACATGGGAGTCAAAATCCTGAATGAGAGACTGGGTACAAATGCAGCAGAGGGAAAACCCTAGCTGTGCTTCTCACCTGCAGGTGCCATTTCTCGTCGTCGCGGGATAAAAATACATAACAAAAGACTCGAATTCTCTTCATTTCAACTTTACTTTCAATCGAGTCCATTAAATCAATCTTTTAGGAAAGCAAAATTTTCAATCAGAAAACGAACTAATTTAAGGACTTCCAAATTCTCCTTATAGAATTTTTGCCCTTGAGTTTAGCAAATTGTGCGTCGGCAATTTTTTTTTTTTTTTCAGTTGGTTTACAGAATGTTTTACAGTTGATAATGAGTTATACTATGGATCAAACCTAAGAGGTTTGTAATATGTTGGTTGCATCACAAGGCGAAAATCCTTGTATTGAATCTTTGTTATTTGATTAAAACAGAGTTTTAAATATTACTATGCATTGTGGTTTTATAAATGATAGTCTTGTAATAATGTAATTATTCTTTTTCTTTTTTTTTCTTTTGGCAAATATATATGAAACTTATCTGAACCATATGTAGATTTGAATTTGGCCATCTAATCTTTCAAAATTTTGACTTTATCATCTAATTTTTCAGTTTGTTTGATTTGAGTCAGTCAACAGTACTTTCACTTTGAAATTTAAATACGTCTCTTCAATTTAATGATTTAGTTAGTATATTTCATACAATACTCACTACTATAAATTCATTAAAGTAAGTAATTAACTCAAATTTTGGAGTCAAAGTATCGTTGTCTGACTTAAATCAAACAAATTAAAAGATTGGGCAGTAAAATTAAAATTTTAAAAGGACGAGTAGCCAAACCCAAAATTTACTAGACCATCCACACGATGAAAATTTCAGGAAAAAAAAAAAATTAATCTTTTGCTTCCTAATTTTAGATTGCTTTAATAATGATTTAATCAATATCAATATATTCAACTCTAAAGAGAAATTGTATTAAAGTAAATGAGATTATAGAGATATACTAGAATAAGATAAAAATTGTGTAAAAATTTATTTGGATTAAATAACTCTAATATTCTGTCTCTATTTAGATTAAACTTCTATGAATATATAAACTCCAAAGTAGATTTCGGCTGTAATTATTTAATACCAAAAAAACAGCAATCAAGGTATGTTTTGCATTTTTCTTTTAAAATTCTTCTTCAAATAATTATCAAATCTTTTTCTTCACTTTACATTTTTTATATATTTTTTATTATTTTTTCAGCAATCATCTTTTTTTGGCTAAATATTATGTAAAATATTTATTTTCACTATTTTATTTTCAAATCATTATTGCTTGTAAAAGATAATTAATTTTTTAGTTTTTTGACTGCATATGTACATAGTTAGTTAATTCGTGAATAATTCACGAATTATTCGTGAATTATTGAAAATCCGAATTAAACGGTCCGTTTACGAATTTTTTGCAAAAATACGAAATTATTCGCGAATTTTTTGAGCCAGCCGAATTATTGCCGAATTATTCGCGAATTATTCCCGAATTACTAAAAATTTGAATAAAAAACTTATAATTTTTATGTTTAAATATAGATTATTTTATATTTTATATTTAAATATGAGTTTTTTGTTCATTCGCCCTCAAAAAAGTATTTATATATTTTATAATTAATTATGGGCTATTTTAATCTATTTCTTATTTGATTGTTTATATGTCATATTGTATAATAATTATTGAATTTATTTTTTTAAGCCGAATTTTTTAACAAATTTAAAAATTAGGAGACGAATTTTATCCGTATTATATTCATACCGAATTTTTGGCGAATCCGAATTAACTAACTATGCATATGTATCGTTAGTATATAAATATAAATTCTCTCGTAGCTTCTAATAAAACCAAACCGAACTGAACCAAATAAAACTATTTGGTTTGGTTTACATGATTTTCGCTTCAGTCCGGTTTTCAAACTTACTAAAATTTGATTTTTGATTTCGGTTCGGTTTGAACACACTTTTTAACTAAACCGCACCGAAAACCGAATAGTAATAGTTTTTACACTTTTTATCTAAACTATTTATTAAAATTTTATACTTATGATTAAATTTTGATCATATATCAACACATCTTGAAAACTTCTATATTTATAATTAAATTTTGCGTGTGCCTTTATAATGATTCAATTTTGAATCTTAAATTATAAATTAATTCATAAGAAAAAGAAAAAAAAGAATTGAAAATTAATTGTAAAACCGAACCAAACCGATTAATTTGGTTTGGTTTGGATCACTTATGAGCATAAATCGGTTTGATTAGGTCGTAAATTTTTTCAAACCGGAAAATTCTGTTCGGTTTGAGATTTGGCTAAAAACCGAAGCAAACCAAACCGATTACACCCCTAATTGTGGGCCTCTGTAATTTGCATAAAAAGCCTTTGGGCTCAATTACCCAATTAAGCCCAAAGTCAGTATGACTCCAATCCAATGAAATTATCGCGACCTGTTGGGATGATCAGGATGGGGATACTATTCCACGCCCTGCAAAATATATAATACATTATTATATAGTTATTAATTTATTTATATTTTTAGGTTACTAACTTTGATGCTTTTAATATGGCCAATTTGCATAAAAAATTTATAATTTTTGAGCTTTTGGAAAACTGGGCCGTTTTTTTTCGATTTTGCAGATTTGATCCGAATTTTCAGCAAACTGACCAAAATACATCTATTCCTTTTTCTCTCTCCTTTTTTTTTTTTTTTCTCTCGTTCTTTTTTTTTCCCTCTCTGAAGAAGGCGGCGGCGGCGGAGACGCCCTCGCCCTCGCCCTCGCCCGCGCACCCGCCGCCCTCCTCACCTCCGACCCTGCCGAGGCCGCTCCGTGACCCTCTTTTTCTTTTTTCTTTTTTCTCTCCGACGCTCCTCCATCGCCTCCGCGGCCCTCCGCAACGATAGCGAGGACGTTACCGCGTCCTCCACCTCCGCCTTCGCCAAACCCACTTCTGAAAACCCGCCGTCCCCATCGCCGCCACCGGCGACGAAGAGGAAGTGCTTCTCGGAGCTGAGAAGCACGCCGACGAGGGATGGGGAGAAAAATAGTTACACTCCGTCGAGGGCGGTGGCTGCGCTAGAGGGTAAGGGAGAGGACGTGACCTAAAAAAAATTGTTGAGATAAAAAAATAAGAATAAAAAAAAATAAAAATAAAAAAATATTTTTTTTCTACAGGAAAGATAAAAAATCATAGAAGAAAGAAGAAAATGATGAAATTATACTATTAAAATAAAGTTACACTATTTTAAAAAAAAATTGCACTGTTTTAAATGAAAGTTGCACTCTTTGAGACAGAAATTAACTATGTGGGATGAGAGTTATACTTTTTAGGCTAAAGTTGCAATCTTTGGATAAATTTTGCACCATTTCTCTTTCTCTTCTTCGGTTCTTCCTCCTCCTCCTTCCCATCCACTTCTACAACGAAGCCGCCATGGCTTCGCCGCCTCCAAGCTCGTCCCCGCCTCGCCCTCTCCATCCTCTTCCTCACCCTCCTCGCCCTCTCCCTCTCCCTCTTCCTCCACCTCCTCCGCTGACTCCGTGCGCAGAGGTGCTGGTCTGCGGCGGCGTGCCGCGCGGGGCGTACGGGTGGGCGCGGCGTGGGGCGGCGTTGCTCCCGGCGGAGCGGACGTGCGGGCGCATGGCGGCGATGGAGGCGGGCGCGGCGTGGACCGTGGAGGCGATGCCAGGGCCGCGGGTGATGGGCGACATGCTGCTGCTCCCCACGGGGTCGTGCTCGTCGTGAACGACGCCGCCGCGGGGACGACCGGGTGGGATCGCGCGCGCGACCCTGTGCTGAGCCCGGCGCTGTACCGGCCCGATCGGGAGCTCGGGGCGAGGTTCGAGGAGATGGGGCGGGCCGAGAGAGAAAGAGAATGAGGAGGAGGAATAAGAGAAAGAGAAATGGTGCAAAATTTACCCAAAGAATGCAACTTTAGCCTAAAGAGTGTAACTCTCATCCTAAATAGTATAATTTCTGTCTCAAAAGTGCAACTTTCATTTAAAACAGTGCAATTTTTTTAAATAGTGTAACTTTATTTTAAATAGTGCAATTTCATCATCTTCTTCCTTCTTCTATAATTTTTGATCTTTTTGTAGAAAAAAATATTTTTTTTATTTTTGTTTTTTATTATTCTTATTTTTTTTCTCTCTCTATAATTTTTTTTAGGTCACGACCTCTCCCTTGCCCTCTATCGCAGCCACCACTCTCGCTGGAGTGTAACTATTTTTCTCCCCCTCCCTCGCCGCGTGCTTCTCGGCCCCGAGAAACACTTCCTCCTTGTCGCCGGCGGCGACGGTGGGGACGGCGGGTTCCTAGAAGTGGGTTTGGCGAAGGCGGAGGTGGAGGACGCGGTAACGTCCTCGTTATCGTTGCGGAGGGCCGCGGAGGCGGTGGAGGAGCGTCGGAGAGAAAAAAAAAAGAGGGTTGCTGCGCGGCCTTGGCGGGGTCGGAGGCGAGGAGAGCGGGGGGTGCGCGGGCGAGGGCGAGGGCGTGAGGGCCAGAGGCAAGGCAGGCCGTTTTCGCCTCCGCCTCCGCCGCCTTCTTCAGAGAGGAAAAAAAAAAAGAACGAGAGAAAAAAAAAAAAGAGAGAAAAAGGAATATAGGTATTTTGGTCAGTTTGCTGAAAATTCGGACCGAATCTGTAAAATCGAAAAAGGCGGCCCAGTTTTGCAAAAGCTCAAAATTTATGAATTTTTTATGCAAATTGGCCTTTTAATATTTGTCAATTTAGTAAAATATGTTAAGATAATTGTTTTCTAAACAATATATTACTTAAGTAATATTAATTGCTATACATTCTTAATATGATATGTAATATTTAATAATTTGACAACGCATATAAAATAAACTTAGTAATTTGATAAAGTTTAAATGGATTTGAATTACAATTTTATTTTATTTATTTTAAACAAAAAATTAATTGAGTGTAATATTTTAAAAATTCACAAATGGGGTGAATCCGGAGGCGACAGTTTTTCCCCTACCTCCCACCCCATTTTCTTGCCGGATTGCGACGGATTCAAAGCGGGCCATTTTTTATTCTTATTTTTTTATTTTTGACACTCACTTACCGTTCTATTCAGAATTAAAATGATTAGTTTTCAACGTATTATACTCAAAAGTGATTCAACCAATGCTGTCTCTATCCTACATAAGGTTGAAAAAACCTCATGGAAAGTGTATAATATAGTTTGCCGATTGTTTTACCCTTCTTTCTACCTTTAAACATTCTGTAGTTCGATATATTTATAGAAAATGTAACAAAGTCGTGGACGCTTTAGCTGCCTTTGGTCGTCAAGCTGGGGAGAAAGTCTACTGTGTCACGCTTGCACCACGTCATCAATAACAAGCCAATCGTATTTTTTCTTTTCAATAAAAAGTACAATACAAATATTTTTTTATAATCATGATGGGACATATATTCTGAAAAAAAAGTATTTGATTGGTTTGGGACGCCACGTCATCAATATACCCGGTGCATTCTAAAATTTTTCCAAGCTGGGACAGGGCATCCATTTTTGGAGTTTAGAAAGCATACAACAATGATGGCAATCCAGCTCGTGCCCGGCCTACTCTGTTGCAGGGGGTGGTAATTCAGCTTGCTGTTCGCGAGCCAGCTCGTGTTCGGCTCGAAATGAGCTCGAGATCGAGTTGCCCCGAACACGAGTTGAATTTTTCAGCTCGTTTAATAAATAAGCCGAACACGAGCTGGGGTCAGCTCGCTCGTGTTCGGCTCGATAACCGCTTGAATACGTATATTTTATATTTATATAATTTATATTTATATATAAATAAATAATTATATTACATTTTTATAATTAGAATTTTAGCCCAATCTAAATATAAAATTTAACTTACTTTTTATATAAAATTTTAATCGTTAGATCAAAGTCTAATAGATTAGATCTCATAAATTTATTATATATATATATTATTTTTAATTTTTTTAATTTGTTGTTCATGAGTCAGCTCGTGTTCAGCTCGTGTTCGGCTCGTTAATAAATGAGCCGAATGCGAGCTGAATTTTTTGACTCGAAACTTTAACGAGCCGACTCGTGTTCAAATCCAGTCCACTCGTGTTCTGCTCGTTGACACCCGTACTCTGTTGCCATCCATCCTCACGCCAATGGCGGTGCCGATGTTGCCATCACATCTTTCTTTTGATATTGGAAATGGATTATCCATTTGACTTTAGAGACTCCAAATAGAGTATCCGTGTACAATAATTATAATTATATTTTTATAAGTTAAAATATATATGGACCCCCTAATTATAGGCCGACCTTTTCAACAATCTTTTTGAAATAGACAATTTCTTAGTTTTTAATTATTTTAATTTACATTGATTATTTTAGTTGAATTAATATTTTTGTAAATTGAACGGTGGCAGATAACAAAATTCCCAATTTTATTAGTTAAACAAACATTCACAATTCTTAGTTTTATTAGTTTGTTGATAAAAGTTTTTAGGCTAAAATATAGAAAAAATAATCGTTTTTTTACTTTTCTTTCTTGACTTTTAAAAATTTACATTTTGCTCCTTTAAAATTTTAAAAATATTTTTAGAAGGATACAGTGTTAATGAAGAAAACAAAATGACCAAATTATCCTTACTTCTTGTATATAAAAAATAATTTTTTAATATATTTATGTCATTTTGAAGGATATTTTCGGTATCAATTATAAGAAATATACGGAATAGTGATGGAACCCTAACGAAGGGGGGCTAAATGCAACAACTTAAAATATTGATGGGATAAAATATAAATTTTTAAAAATTAGAAAAAAATAGAAAATTAGATATTTATAAAAAATTTTTGTAATTTAGCCAAACTTTTATATAAAAGTATACTGAGACCCCTCAATTTTAGGCCATTCTGAGAGAGCGGTAGCAACTACTTTTCTATGATCAGACTATCTCAATATCTATTTTTTTAGAATTCAGTAATTTTAATTAATATTTTTTGAGAATTATATTAAATTTATCAGTGGTCTCAATAAAAATAAAAATAAAAGTTGATTCGGCCATTTCCGAACGGCTTGTAATTGAGGGGGCTCCATACATTTTTACCTAATATTTATCAAATTCTTATACATAATTATTAACATAATATAATTTATACAAATTAAAAATAAAGAATATCTCCTAAAAAAGAGTTTAAATATTTTATTTCAAAAATGACCTATAATTATTAATTAAGGGGTTTCTATACATATTTACCCTGTTATGGATAAAAATGAGAAGGATACGATTGTATAATAATTCATATAATATTTATATTACCGTATCATATCGGAATATAGATTCAAATATTGATAGAATATTAAAATTTAAATTCATAGTCGATAAAAACATATTCAGATATTAAACAAATATTCAAATTAGATATTTAATGAATAGATAAAGCTAACATTAAAAAAAGATTTGCCAGCATATAAAAATCTTATAAAATTTATAAAACTTAGAAAATCTAAAATAATATTGAGAATTCTTAGAAAATAATGGTGAATATGAATCGACTCAAATGTTACATATTGAAAACATATTAAAATTAGTTTTCAATTCAAACCCGAATCCGGTTCCCAAGAATTTTCTACATATCAGATATTTAATGAGATTTTCCAATATATATTATGCTGTAAAATTTATAAAAAGTTAGGAAACTTTAAAATATATTTAGAATTCAAAAAAATATTTAGAAAAACGTTGGATATGAACTCAAGTGTTAGAGATTAACAACATATTAAAATCAAGAATTATTCCAATTTCAAATCCTAGTAAATCCAAATTTGAAAAAATTTCAAGCCATTAAATCTGAATAGCGGTAAAATTGAATCCTCCGAACTATGTATATGATGTGTATATATATAGGGATTAAACGTCAATAGAAAGCTACCCAACAAGGCGTCGTTGGAAGCTACCGATTCACTACTACTATTTAATTTTTGCCTTCATTCAATGATACGTTGGGTATTTTTTAATACTAATATTTTTAAAAAAAAATTATTAATTTTAGAGGAAAACATTATAGTTGTTGAATATTTTTTAATTTTAAAATTAAAAATATTTTTAAATCTTAACGAAAAAGATTATAATTTTTAGATAGAAGTAAAAATTACACGTGATGTGACATCAAATTGGGGCTCTTTAAGGTGTCACTGGAAAACTCTCCACCGATTTTTATTTTTTATTTTTTATTTTTTATGTATAAAGAGAGAGTCGAGCTATTATAATATTAATAGTAAATTTAATACATCCAAAAGATAAAAAGTAGATAGTGAACACAATTTTTTTATGGGTTAATTGGATATAGCTCTCTGTAAACATATCGGATAGCAAATATATCCATACAAAATTTAACTTTTTATTTTTATCCTTACAAAAGTTCAGTGATATTCATATTTGCCTATCTGATTTGTTACCATTAGAGAACTGTTTATTTTTTAATAGCAGATAAATAAAATAATATTTTTACCCTTACAAATATATCCCTTCAAAAGCTCCAACTAGATTTATGCAGAAATATCCTTCCAAAAAGTATTTTATCTAATAATATAAGAGGGGTAAAAATGACAATTTAACTTATTCACTAACCACGGTTAAGTATTTTATCTATAATTAACTATATTTTTCTAACGCAATAAGAATATATTTAAAAATATTAGAATTTTTATAAAAATAAATATGAAAAGTTGAACTTTATAAAAATATATTTACTATTCAATATGCATATAGATTGCTGTATGCGATTAACCCTTTTTTTTATTATTATTAATAGCTAGATTTTCTCACAATTATTATAAAGCTTATTTTTGGCTGAAATATTATTGCGAGCTCGGGTTAGGGCATCTTCGAGTGCGTGCGATTGCGACGCGATTAATACCATCCGTGTCGTCCTCGTTCTCTTCTCCTCTCTCTCTCTCTCTCTTCCTCCTCTATCTCTCCTCATCCTCCTCCGTAAAAAGCTCGAGCTTTGTGCGATCCCGTCGCGCTCCGTGCCCCTCCGTTCCCTCGCCCCATCGCCGATTCCGGAGCTCCGATTCTAGCTTCCCCCGCTCCGCTCTCGGATATTTTAGCTGAGTTCGATCGGTGGATTCGTCGCGCTCTTCGTGGATCTCGCTCGTTGTTTGATATCATCCTCAGCTGGGAACTGATCAATCGCGATCGCATCGGGTTTGGATTCGATTCGATACTTTTATCCTTTGTTTGAATGTTTGGAGATGATTTGTTTACGTCGTTGCGGTTCTCCTGGGTTTGGTTGTGATTTATGAAAGCATGCGGCGATCGTGATTTGTGTGTTGAGATTTGTTTCTGAAGAAACATTCGATTTTGTTATGATTTGCGAATCAGATGATCGAAGCTAGATCTTTTGTGCTTTAGGTATTGTTCGTATTGATTGCGTTTTGAAACTAAAAAGGTGATCAATGAAGAAACGGATTGAACGGAGTTGCGATTTTGGGGTTTCTTTGGAGTTTTGACGTTGTCAAAGCAAACAATTGCTGAGTTGATGAGCATGGGAGCAAAGCGTGGCAAAGAATCGAAAATCTAGTACCAATTAAAAGAACCTCAGATGATAATGAAAAGAGAGAATGTTAATTATGTTGAAAAAATATGAAAAAAAAGAAGGAAAGAGAGATTCGGGTTATATGGCTTTATGTAGCCAAACAAGGATAACTAGGGAAAGGATTGATTTTTTGTTGTTATGCCTTCACAAGGAAAATGTGAGACTCCAATGTTTCTATATCTTCCTTTTTAGTATATGTTTCTCCGAACACATTATTTAGCATTATAGATAAGGTGGAAATTTTAGAGTTTCCACAGCTCAACCCATGACAAATGATTTGTGGGTAAAAAAACGAGGCAATAAGTATATCGGACTTTTTCTCAAGTTTGATTTCTTCCTCATTTTACCTTTGTTATCTCCATCAATCTTTTCTACTTTTCTCTCTTTTCTTAGATATGTCCTGAAGAAAACAAAGTGCACAAAAATCTTCTGCCAAAATTCAATCCCTGCAGCATACTTTTGTGGAGGGACAATTGAATCACGTCATTGAATATTCGTTCAATGTCAATTTCGTGACAATCGGTGATCATCGGACATCATGGAAAATAAATTTGTATGACATTAGATGTGACCTGGTTGAGGCTTTTTGACCGACAGAGTCCACATAATCTATGCATCAGAATAGAGAAATCTTTATCTACAATGGTTTGAATTTCTCCATAACAGAGAAGTTTGCTTTCCTGGTAGACATTTTTTGCTGGGGTTTGAGGCAATTTCTTATATTACGATTTATTTATGCATGGCAGTAGGTTCTGTTTGCCATTATTTTTTGTTAGGTCATTCCAAGTGATGACACCCTCCGTTTAAGGTTCAAGTGTTGAGCTGGGTTGTCGTTTCACTTCCAAAGTTCCTAACAAGTTATCCTTCTTTAGTTCTGTATTTGTTTAATGGTGATTGCTTTCTGTTTTTACTGTTGTTATTAATGCATTGAAGAAAAAAACCCATTTAGTTATTTTTCTGCCATGCTTATTCCTATTTTTATGGACTACAAGTAGCTTTTTAGTGATCCATGGCAGGTTTACAGTTAGATTAGATATCCTTCTTGCATCATCTCTTTCTTGATAGAATTATCAAGTAGCTTGGATTGTGGGGTGTTTTTCCTTCATTGTTTATCTCACTTGCAATGCAATTACTAGCTAGGATGAAGTACAATCAATAATTTATGTATATGGCAAGCAACGTATCTTGTTTCATAAAAATAAGGTCATAGTTGTTCCTTGAAGTTAGGTTGAAGATCATGGTTACAATAGATATTATCATATTTCTCTTTCATCTAGAGTCCTTAAGTGCTTCAAAGGATTTTTCTGGATGGTTCTCCAATTTTAGTTGTACCTGTCACTTGACTATACAGAGTTTGTGGAAGTACCTCTTTTACTTTAATTTTTCTATAGCAAATTTTCTTTTTCTGGAGACTTGACCTTAGCTGACAACTGGTCGTGAAATTCGTTATTCGTATAGGATCTTTCTCAACATTGCCTTTTGTTCTAGCAACTTTAAATACTCGGGAAGGGCTTAAAATAGTGATGCTAGTAATTCGTAGAGTATCAGTAGTTACTAGCAAAACATGTTTTAAATGTTTTTTTTTTCTTTTTATCTCTGATGAGATTGTATGCCGCTTGAGGGAACTGACTTCCTTTCTTTCATAACAATCTCTATTTTGGCTCAAGTGTGTCGAAATTTCAAAGCAGATCCCTGATTTTGCCTTTTTGTAGGATTTCTTTCTTTCTTTAATATAAATAGCTTCAATTTCACTGCTTCAACGTTGCTTAAAGTACTTCTTTTTTGTTATTTATGATAATCTAGACAGTATTTGATGAATCTGATAGTGTGCTTTGTCTCAATTTTTAGGTACGTATGTTGTAATATTAGCTGACATTCTATTATTGAATCAACTATATGCCTTTCAGGTAGAGAGTGAACCTCATCTTGTAAATATTCTCATTCAGTTGACGTGGAAATTTTGGTGAATCTGATGGAAAATGCACCAAATATCTTCGAAAATACTTCTGAGAAGAGTTTGGAAAATGGAGTGATAAACTGCCAAAAACCCAGTGGAATCGTTCCAAAAGAGGCATTTGTTTACAGGCAAGATGTTGTCAGATGCGAAAAGTTCGGAGAGCTGCATGGACTAGTAATGGAAGTGGCAGGGGACTCGGATTCGGATGGTAGCATTACAGATGACAGTGACATTGAGGACGGTGAAGAAGATAAAGGCGGCGAAGAGGGTAAAAGTGGCAGCAATGGCGGTGGTGATGATAATGGTAACACAAATGGTGATTATGTTAATGATTCTTTACCGGATGGTGAGGTTAGAATAACATGGATAAACGGTTCTGAGACTACCGAAGATATTAACAGTATCACTGTCATAGACAGAAGCTTCTTGCATGGTGATATTGTTGCTTCTGCTTCAGACCCGACCGGCCAGTTAGGGCTTGTTGTGGACGTTCATATAACAGTTGATCTACAAGCTGCGAATGGAGATATCATAAGGGGTGTATCTTCTGGAGATCTAAAATGCATAAGGGAGTTCACTGTTGGTGATTTTGTAGTCTCCGGACCTTGGCTTGGTCGAGTTGATGAAGTTCTGGATAATGTGACTGTGTTGTTTGATGATGGTTCAGTTTGTAAAGTAGTTAGGGCTGACCCTTTGCGACTCAAGCCAGTTTCAAAGCCACTTAGTGATGATGCGAGTTGTCCTTACTATCCCGGCCAGCGCGTGAGGGCAGTCTCTTCGTCTGTTTTCAGAACTTCAAGGTGGCTTTCTGGATTATGGAAAGCAAACCGTCTCGAAGGAACTGTTACTAAAGTTGAAACTGCTGCAGTTGTTGTCTACTGGATAGCATCAGCATACCTTGGAATGGGCAGGACTCAATCTTCAGTTCCTCCCGAAGAACAGAATCCGAAGAATTTAACTCTAATATCTTGCTTTTCTTATGCAAACTGGCAATTAGCCGATTGGTGCCTTCTTCCATCACCACCACCGCAGCCATCACTATATGCCGATGAAACAGAACAAAAGGAAAGTGTGGAAATCCATACAAATGCCAGCATAGTAGGTGCTGGATTGTCTGAGGGCATTGGTGAACCTGGATTGAAAACTCCTAATGAAGCAGATGCGCCTCATAATATGGTTATTACAGATCCCCAGAATGTTCAATCTGATTCTGAGCATGCAGCGGGTGATTTTTGTGAGAATAGCGATGTGGGTAAAGAAATAAAATGTAGTTCCAAGTCCCAAGATAGTGATATAACGGTTCCCAACAAAGTCAGTAAAGTGGGCGAAAATGATGGAACTGAAACAAGTGACTTGCCAGAATGTTGTTCTTGCAGTAGTGCATCATTGGTTTCAAAGGAACCCAATCATGAAAATTGGCCTACATACCGCAAAAAGCTGAGGAAAGTCTTCTTTAAGAGAGACAAGAGGACTCGTAGAAGAGATGAAAGCTTTGAAAGAGCTCTCTTGATCGTAAACACTGTCACGAAAGTTGATGTGGCATGGCAAGATGGAACGAGAGAATGTGGGCTTAATTCGACATCTCTAATCCCAATTCATAGTCCAAACGATCATGAATTTTTCCCTGAGCAATACGTTGTGGATAAGACCTCAAATGAAATTGACGATCCTTCTGAAACAAAGCGTGTGGGAATTGTTAGAAGTGTTAATGCAAAGGATCGAACTGTATGTGTGAGTTGGCTTAGGCCTGCATCAAGGCCAGAAGATCCCAGGGAATTTGATGGTGATGAAGTGGTGAGTGCGTATGAGTTGGATGGGCACCCAGATTATGATTATTGTTATGGAGATGTTGTTGTTCGCTTGCCTTCTAATGGGTCAGATAACATTGAAAATCCTGTGGGTAAATCAGAAGAACAAGCTGATTCAGTGGAAGCTGAAGTGAACGCAAGTAAAAATGGTTTAGATGTGGGTGTACCGGAGCAGGTCCCAGGGGATGAATCTTGTTCGGGTTTCACAAGTCTTTCTTGGGTTGGGAATATTGTTGGTTTTCAGGATGGTGATATTGAAGTAGTATGGGGTGATGGGATGATGGCAAAGGTATCTCTCTTTCTTTTCAATGAAACAAATAATGAAAACATGATATGCTGCACAAATTTTTCTGTTAAACCCACATGATTAGTTTGCTAGTTTCTATTGGCCAGTACTACTTTCAGATTCAGTACGTGATGAAATATTTCTAATATATTACCTTCAGCTGATAATGCATTACCGACTTATTTTTTCAGGTTGGGCCTCATGAAGTGTATGTTGTTGGTCGGGAAGATGATGGAGACTCATTTGAGGGTGGAAGTGAAGTTAGTGACGATGGTGCTAGTTGGGAAACAGTTGATGATAATGATATGGATAAGCTTGATGTTTCTACTAAGGTCAAATTTCTCATCATTATCAGTGATGGTATATTATCAGTTTGAGTTTTTTTTTTTAAAATTTGATCCTTTTTACCATTATTTTCAGGAAGGTAATACTCAAAATACTCAAAATTCTACTGATGATAATGCCGAAAGGGAAAACAGTGATGGTGCTGTACCCGAAGATAACACCGGACGAAACGGGCCGCTTTCTATGCCCTTTGCAGCTATTGGCTACGTTACTAGATTGGCCACAGAATTTTTTGGTCGAGGTAGAAAGCAATTAGATTCATCAAGTGTGGATGGTACAAATGAAAATGAAGCTGAATCTGACGAGGCTACCGAGGTTTCTGAGAAAGCAGTCAATGAAGAAACTAGCATTGAAGAATCTGAGGCCTGTGATGATGGTGCGCATGTCAATGAGACAGCAGAAGAAAAGTCTCATGCCACAATGATGGAAAGTGCTGCTGTAACAAAGGATAGTTTAGACAGAGTGGATAGTAGTGATGATTTTTGCTTCAAACACTTTGATATCGTGCAGAACCCCTCAGACCATCATTTCGCTGCAGCCGATGGGCAGGTAGTTCTTGTTAGTGTATTTGATTGGAAATTTCTCTGGTTGCTACACATTTGTTTGACTTCAGTTGGTTGTGGTGTATCTATATACACATCTGACTTATTGCAGAGTACTGGCGGAAAAAAGTGGGTCAAAAAAGTTCAGCAGGAATGGAACATTCTAGAGAAAAACCTACCAGGTCAGCGATCCCCCTTCCCTGAAAGTAAAAAAATCAAGGCATCTACTTTTCATATGGTCATGCAAAGATATAATTCCATTTCTGTGATTGTAGATGATATTTATGTCAGAGTATTTGAGGAACGAATGGATCTTGTACGAGCTGTTATAGTAGGTGCCTCTGGAACACCTTACCAAGATGGCCTTTTCTTCTTTGATTTTCACCTTCCACCTGAATACCCTCAAGTTCCACCTGTAACTCTCTCTCTCTCTCTCTCTCTCTCTCTCTCTCAAACTATTTGTATCTCAAAATAGCTTTTTTGTTTTCCATATTATTAACACATGAACTCAACTATGCAGTCAGCATACTATCATTCTGGTGGGCTGCGAGTGAATCCAAACTTGTATGTGGATGGAAAGGTCTGCCTAAGCCTCCTAAATACCTGGACTGGCAAAGGAAATGAAGTGTGGGACCCATTATCCTCCAGCATCCTTCAAGTACTCGTGTCACTTCAGGGTCTTGTTCTCAACTCGAAGCCATATTTCAACGAAGCAGGATATGAGAAGCAGGTTGGAACTGTGGAAGGGGAGAAGAATTCATTGCCTTACAATGAGAATACTTATCTGCTGAACTTAAAATCCATGCTGTATATTATGAGAAGGCCTCCCCTGGTAAAAGCAATTTTCCCTCCTCAGAACATTATTGTTTCTTTTTTTAAAGTTTTTAAATTTTACTTTCAGTTATGTTGTTTGGCTTTTTTACATTGCCTCTTTTTATTCAAGCAGCTCTTTCTCTTGATGCTTGTAAATATATTTATGCCTATCGTGGCGTATTATTAGCATGTGTTCTAGAGAGGACTTTAGCTAAATATAGTCAAAGGCTTAATATCACTTCAATTCATTATACTTCCATTACCATCTAGTAAGTTCTTCCACTGAAAAAAAAAAAAAAAAAAAAAATCTAGGGCTTTCCTGCCTTTTTGTCTTCAATCCTGTTTCTTTGAGGCAGTGTGATGTATTCCCATTTTCATTCCATATGTTGCAATTGCTACTATCTAGACACTGAATCTCTCGTTCTTTATTTTGAATGATGGATGTAGCATTTCGAAGACTTCGTCAAGGACCATTTCCGGAGGCGTAGTCATTACATCCTCAAAGCCTGTAAGGCCTACTTGGAGGGTTCTTTGATCGGTTCACTCACAGCAGATGCTTGCACCTCCGAGAAGAGCAAAGAGCATTCTTGTTCAGTCGGTTTCAAGTTGACTCTCGGAAAAATTTTGCCACGACTGATCTCAGCTCTGAAGGATGTCGGAGCTGATTGCGGCCAATTTGAATACCTACAAATTCCAGAAAGTATCCAAGAAAGTTGATCTCATAAACGTTCGCCCGTTGGTCCTGTTGTACCAAAGGTGCATGCGCTCCGATGTGATTGACGCATTATGGAGTCTCAGGTGAATTTTGATTTTGATTTTGATTTTGATTTCTTACCTTCGGAACTGGGAATCCTGTATAGTCATCATTTTTTCAGCTGCAGGGCTAATACTCTGGGATTTCCTTGCGTAAGGATTCCCAGGAGTCGAATTTGCCAACCCGTAAGTTGGGACTTTTCGCTTCTTATGGAAGAAAACATTGACTTGGCAGTTACAGTTTGTTTTTGTATAAACTTGTAACCTATGATATACTGATGATACCGAGATAAAACATGATCTCACAATTCTTTTGCAGCAATCGCCGCATCTCTTGATGTGAGATTTTTTTTTAAAAAAAACTAATTTGTGATTAAAACAATATATTTTTTTTCCTTTTTTTTTTTTGATAATCAAAGGAACTGTTCAATTTAAATTCTGCAAGTATAATTCTAAATGCAGAATTTTCAAGGGGGTTTACACAAAAATCTCTGATATTATGTAACCATCGATGCCATTGACATTGAAGTTGTTGGATTTAGCTTAGGCCTGAGTGTTTTCTTTTTTTCCCTTTTTTTTGGTTCTATTTTGTTTTTATAAATAAATATTCTATATTATTCGATTTGCTGGTGGGTAGTCTTATTTTCATCATGATCGATTAGCTTGTGACGCAACTTGATCAGTTGCTAAAATGCATATCTTTTGTATTTTGTTGTTCAATGTAAGTGCATAGTTTTTGTTGTTCTCCACGCGCCTGCTCACTTTAATTTCCTGGAATTTTTTGTTCTAGGGGCACTTCATTTAAGAGAAGTAAAAAGACTCTGGAGAAAGAGAGAAGAGATATTAATGGAAAATGTACACCTCCGTAGGTGATTTTTCTAAGCCACAAGCCTCCCATGGTCGAAAAAGTTTAGAATATGATAGTCACATTGCAGTTGTGGTGTTTCTAACCAATCTAAAAATATTTTTGGAGTTTACCAATTTTATCATGATTATTAGAAATATATTTTTATTATACCTTTTTTTTTCTCTTTCAAAAGAATAGATGTGATTGGCTAGATGTGGATGATACAGTGTATCTGCTGTATAGTAAACTTACACCCTATGGTCATAACTCATTAAAGATGTTAGCTAACAAATAGATTTTGGATACCGACCATTCCTAGCGTAGGTGGTAAAGAATTTGATGGTTGGTATTCGAGATTTCAAGTTCGAAGACCTGATTACTTTATATTTTCAGCTAAATTTATTTTTAAAAGAATAAACGAAGTGAACAACATGCTATTTTTTTTTTAAACAAAAGACTTGGATTCTATTGAAAGGAAACCAAACTAAGCTGTATAGCTGTGTGGCTGAATTTGTGAATCTTTGCAAGTAAGGACATATTTTGCATCCAATAATAGCTTGAATGTGCATTGCATTGATTAGTCGCAACAGGACATATTTTGCATCCAATAATAGCTTGAATGTGCATTGCATTGATTAGTCGCAACAGTCACGTGTAGTAGGGCCAAGAACTTCCATGTCAATGATGTCGAAAGACAACTTATTTACAATACTTATTTTTTTCTCCCAAATTTCTTTTTATAGGAGTGAAAAAAGTGACTTTAGATTAGCACTTACGTACCAACCTTATATTGACAACTATTTCGCTTCACATAAGCAGCATCAAATTTCAAGCTTTATGACTCGACAAGTGTTTGAAAATTGCAATCATAACAATAAGAAGATGCTGAGATTTTCCTTCCAAATTTTCAATGATAACGAAGAAATATAAGATCATTTGACTTACCAACTCCTGCATTCATCGCAATTAGCCTTTTTTATTACCTTAACAACCACTCAGTTCGATTTGGTATTTAATGTCGTCTAACACTATTAAGTTAAAAAAAAAAAAAAAAAAAAAAAAACTTAGTTCTTATTTTTTCGATAGAACTGTAAAAATTATATTTTAATTAATTTATTGCTATATCAATTCTCATACTTTTTGGCATATGTGCTAGCTTTGAATTTCTACCCCCTTACAAAGTAATCCTTCGTCGTACTTAACTCTAGAAGTTGATGACTAGCAATTTTGTCCTCGTGGGAAATAGACAAAAAAAACTTTATAAAAAAGGCTATGAAATGCTGATTCATAGAGATGGTCACCAAGGTGGGAACCAAACCTCATAAATTTTGTACACATGTGTTGAACCTTATAGTTTAGAAATTAAGTTAGAGTTAAAAATGCATTGTAACAGTGAACAGTATTATAAATATATAATGCATGGTAGTTGACTAATCAAATATCTACCCATCATATATAACATATATAAATTCTATAAAAGTTACACGTTGCATATCACCATAATATTAATTTTATAATATTATAAATAATTAAATAATTAATACACGAGTATTAAAGCTATTCTACAAAATATAAATACATTAGTAAAATAAATAGATAATATTTTGAGGACATAAAACATTTTATAATAATTAGGAGACATTTGGTTGGATACAGTGTAGCTAGAGATGCATGTAGTTGGAGTGCAACAGTAACAACCATATATATCTCATTTTGTTGGATGCAGTAAAAAGCTCTACAGTAATTTGTTTACTTACATGTACTTTATATATGGTATGTGGTGGTAAGATTATTTTTAATATAAGAAATAAATATTTTTATTTAAAAAATAATTAGGAAAGTAAATTTATTATTTATTTAAAATTATTCTGTCCAAGTGCTGTAGTTAAAACTGTGTTAAGGGGCTGTTTGATTTGTATGTAATTGCAACTAACTACATGCGAATTCAAACCCGGCATCTGGTTAAATACGTTTGATCCAACTGCTGCAGCTGAAACTATATGAAAAGGCCCAACTGCAGCAGTTAAAACTACATCCAAATTGACCACAGTTTCAGCTACAACAGTTGGGAAGATTAATTTCAAACAAGATGTGGTAAGCTTACCTTCTTACTTCCTTTTTAAACAAAAAATATTTTTCTTTTTGTGTAAAATGATACAATTTTATAAATGCACTTCTTAACTTCATACACCAAAATAAATTATTTATAATTGCAGTACTTTTTACGGCGTTTATCCAAACGAAATATATATAATTATAAGGCTAAATTACCGAAAACTCTCTTATAAATATTTCTTTTTTTATTTTTCCTTTCAAATTTTTAAAAATTTATATTTTATTCTCTCAACATTTCAAGTTATTGCATTTAGTCCCTCTCTAGAGTTCCATCACTATTCTATCTATTTTTTATAATTTATATTAAAAATATTTATCAAAATGACAGAAATATATTAAAAAATTATTATTTTTTGTATACATTAACGCCATACTTCTCTGAAAATATTTCTGAAATTAAAAAAAACAAAATACAGATTTTTGAAGGTCAGAGAGAAAATTAAAAAAAATAGATATTTATAAAAAAAATTTATATATTTTAGTCTAATTATAATTGTTGTATCTCCAACTACATGTATTTTTAATTCTACTAAATTTGTGTATAATTAAATTAAAGCGTATAAAATCAAAAATTAAATGCATTTCCGAATATTCCCACGTGATACATCGGGACCCGGTACGCTCCGGCGTGCGAATCGGTACGCTCTCTGAACCTCTAGTCCACGTGGCTGAATCACGTGCGACACTTAAAAAAAAAAGAAAAATCACTACCCCATTTAACGGCTCAGATATGTCCCGCATTGCACGTGTCACTCGCACTTCGCAACCGGAGCTCTATAAACATCAGATTCCCATCCAACGGCCCACATCTCACGAATCTGGCGACACCACCAATGTAGTTAAATTGCACTCCGAGTCCTCAAAATTTATGGCACGTGACATTTTAGTCCTCTAACTTTAAAATGCTATTATAATTCATGGTTTAAACTTTTTAAATTATTACAAATAAGAACTGCAGTCCAATTTAAGCTCACTAATGTGGTATTAATGTACTTTTAAGTAATTATAACTATATTATCGATTATAATATTATCACATCAGTACCATACTGCCAATATATTACTTGGATTGTGCTAAATTAAGGTGCACACTCCTCAAAGTCTGAGGACTAAAAGTGCAATTTTGCCACCGCACTAATCCCCAAACTCTGGGCGAAGTTTTATTTTAGTGCTCAAACCTTCAATTTAAAATTTTAAAAATTTAAATTTTTTAATAAAAATTTTAATCTAGTTTTTTAAGTTCTAATAGCAGGAAAAGTTATAATAAGATAGAAGACAAGATTAAAACATGAGATTAAAAAAAGAATAAATTATAGAAAATTTTTCTATAAATATTCATTCTTTTATTTTTACTTTCTGATTTTTAAAAATTTATATTTTACCTTCTTAAAATTTTAGAAATATTTTCAGAGTGTACGGCGTTAATGGAGAGGACAAAATAACTAAATTATTTGAAATGTTGAGGGCTAAATGCAACAACTTAAAATGTTGAGGGAATAAAATATAAATTTTTGAAACTTAGAGAGAAAAAGTAAAAAAATTGATATTTATAAGATAGTTTTCTGTAATTTAGTTAAAAAAGAATTTTTAAAAATCAATTAGTTTGAGGAGTGAAATGAAACTAAATCAAAAGGTTGGGGACTAATGGTGTAATTTACGTATGGGAGGTAGGTAGGGCTCTAGAAATGGCTCCAGCCGTAATTAAATCGAAAACCATGCCGAGATTCCGAAACGTTTATCCATAAAAAGGCTTAAACTCTTATTAATATTTTGAGTGGGAGCAATTAAGCGATCCGCGCTTCGTGGAAACCCTTTTTACTCTTTCCCCCTCTCTCATTCATCATCATCATCATCATCATCATCATCATTTTCCTCTTCTTTCTTAGAGGAATTATAACAAACAGGTGGTGGGATTCAAATTGAAGGTGCAAAATTGGGAGAAAATGGAAGGGGAGAGGAAGAACGTTGGGATCCTCGCCATGGACATTTATTTCCCTCTCACTTGCGTTCAACAGGTACACATTAATGACCCCCCAATCTCTCTCTCTCTCTCTCTCTCTTCCTGCTGTTCGTTTATTATCGGATCGATCTTTTTGATAACATGATGTCAGAGCTAATCTTCGATCCCTGTATCCGTCATTCTGTGTGATTCACCCTGCGGGTGTAGGATCGTTGTTGCTAATCATTGATTCTAAAAATTTGAACGATTTGTGAAATACAATTCATTTATTTAAAGCGAACAAACACAGCGCTTACGGGGCTCGAGTTTGACTCGGCTCAATCCGACCTCCTAGCATTTCGAACGTGGCTCAGTCTAATCTGATCTCCCGTCACAGAACAGAATACTGACCTCTTTAAACTACCAACACAATATGGAGTGTTGGGGTAGTTTTTGGGGTAGAGTTTGGGGTAGGTGTAATGGGAGCTGGGGCTTCTTCCACAGCAAGATTGTGGAGGCTCTTGTTTTTCTTTGTTTGGTGGTGGTGGTGAGGACCAGGGATGTCAATGGGTCGGGTTTTTAAAAATTCGAATCCGAACCCGACAATCAAATTAAAATCCGAACCCGGACTCGGACCCGAATCCGGCGGGTTTTAAAAATCCATATCCATATCCGATCCGACCAAAAATCCGAAACCCGAATCCGAACTTGAACCCGAAAATTTAAACCCGAAGTAATAATTTTTCTTTATCATATTTCAAAATATATTATAGTAAAATCAAAACTTTTCAAAACACAATCAAATATAAGTAAATAAATAATATATATATAATTTGACCGTTGGATGAAGATCCAATGGCTAAAATATTATTAGACATTTTATATATTATATAAGTAAACAAATAATGTATATATATAATTTATTCGGGTTCGGATTCCGGTTTGGATTCCGGTTCGAATTCGGGTACATACAAAATTCATACCCGTACCTATTCCCGTCGGGTTTTTATTTTCTATACCCATACCCGAATTTATATTCATTTAGTTCGGGTAAACCCCGTTCGGATTCGGATTCGAGTAATATTTCAGGTACCCATACCCATTGACATCCCTAGGTGAGATGTTTGGTGTAACCGGGCGCGCGCACTGGATTTTGCACTGACACGTGGGACCCACACATTTGTTTGGACCCTTGCAAAATCGAGGGTAAAAAGTTACGAAAATACACTAAATTTTTTAAATTGTTTTTCGTTGTATATTATAGTCTGTTTGTTTTACTTAGGTTGATATAAATTTTTGAATAAATTAGAATTCAGATAAAAATTATTTTTGCTATTTGTTTGTATAGTTGTGGAACTAAAATTACTCGAGTTATGCGGTAAAAAATAAATGTTTCTAAAAACTAGAGATGCGAGAGATGAGTTAATGTATATATATTTGTTTTGTAATTGACTTCTGCATTAAGTGCGCAGAAATTAATTGTAATATTTTAATAAATTTTGAGTTTCAACTGAAGATAAAGTTACAATAAACTAAACAACGGAAGTAGGCATTTACGTACGACTGAAAATCACTTTATCCTTTCTCATCTTTGGTAAAATTTTTGGTGAAACAAACACATCCATAAGTTTGCTACTCCTTTAAATATCTTCGACTAACATATAAAGAAATTTTATATAAATCTTTTTCTTTATTTTTAACAGTACAATGGAGATCTTAAAAGTTAATCTAATTGTGCAGTATAATATATACAGTACGAAATTAAATATTATAGTTTCAAATTTTGAAAAGATAAAATAAAAGTTTTTTCAAAAATAAAGTACAATATAAAATATTTATTTTCTATAATTTTTTTCGGTTACTATCCCTGTGGACATTTTTGTCCTCGTTTTTTCAAATTTCTTTACTTTTTTTCCTTTTTTTTTGTTAGCATTATTAGAGAATGCTCTGACGCAACCAATAACGTACGCATGTGGCTCAGTTGTAGCTCACCTTCGTGTTTTCCCTGTAAAAAATAATTTTGCTATATATATTAATATTCATAATATATAATATATTCTTTTGAGTGTTTGCTTGTACACGTACTTGGAGAGCTACAGGTTATTTCAAGTATTGAATATTATTTTACTTAGCAGTTGATGTATTTAGGGGTGGCAATCCAGCTCGTTGTTCGTGAGCCAGCTCACGTTCGGCTCGAAATGAGCTCGAAATCGATCCGCTTGTTTAGTAAACGAGCCGAACACGAGCTGAATTTTTTAGCTCGTTTAATAAACGAACCGAACACGAGCTGGGGTCAACTTGCTCGTGTTCGGCTTGATAACAGCTCGAATATATATATTTAATATTTATATTAATTTATATATATATATATATATATATTTATATATATATATAAATAAATAATTATATATAAATATAATTTTTTTATTATTTGATTTTTAGCCCAATCTGAATTAAAGCCCAACTCAATTATAAAAAGTCAATTTATATGTAAAATTTCAACCATTAGATCAAAGTCTAATGGATAAGATCTCATAAATTTATTTTCTATATATATATATCCTTTCTAATCATTTTAACTTATTGTTCCTAAGTCAGCTCGTATTCGGGTTTGGGTCGGGTTTTTAAAAATCCGAACCCGAAACCGACAATCAAATTGAAATTCGAACCCGGATCCGAAACCGACGGGTTTTAAAAATTCATACTCATATCCGACCTGACCAAAAACTCGAAATCCGAACTCGAACCCGAAACCGAAAATCCAAATCCGAAGTAATAATTTTTCTTTACCATATTTCAAAATATATTATAGTTAAATCAAAACTTTTCAAAACACAATCAAATATAAGTAAATAAATAATATATATATAATTTGACCGTTGGATGAAGATCCAATAGCTAAAATATTATTAAACATTTTATATATTATATAAGTAAACAAATAATATATATATATAATTTATTCGGATTCGGGTTCGGGTTCGGGTACAGTGCGCATAAATTAATTGTAATATTTTAGTAAATTTTGAGTTTCAACTGAAGATGAAGTTACAATAAACTAAACAGTAGAAGTAGGCATTTACGTACGACCAAAAATCACTTTATCCTTCCTCATTTTTGGTGAAACTTTTGGTGAAACAAACACATCCATAAGTTTGCTAGTCTTTTAACTATTTTCGACTAACATATAAAGAAATTTTATATAAATATTCGTATTTATACTCTATCCTTCTATATCTTTATTTGAATATCTTACAATTTAAAATTATAACACTTAGTGAAGCACCGTCATAATTTTATTATTATTGTGTGCCTATTTACAAATTATTTTTCTCTTTTTCTTTATTTTTAACAGTAAAATAGAGATTTTAAACGTTAATCTAATTGTACAAATATAATATATGTCGGGAACCGTGACAAAATAGTTACAATGCGAAATTAAATATTATAGATTTGAATAGGGGTGTAATCTGGGCCGTGCCGGGCCGGCACGGCCTAGATTAGCCGGGCCGAAATGGGCCAGGGGCCGGCCTGGCACGGCCCGCCTTCGAATTCGGGCCGTGCCGTGCCGGGCCCGAGCAACCCAAACACTGGCCCAGCACGGCCCCTCGGCCCGGAATCCAAGGGCCGTGCCGGGCCGGGCCGTGCTCCGGGCCGGCCCTTTAAGTATTTATTATTTATTTTTTTAAAAAAAAATCTATATAAAACCTAAAAATATAGATAATGATTATTCCTATTTAAATTGATATTTTGATTAATAAATTTAAAATTTATAGAAATAATTATAAAATAAGAAATATTTAATTTTTTTAAAAAATAAATAAACTTATATTATTTTTTTTGAAAAAAAAAAAAAGAAATTGGGATGGGTTTTTGGTCCAACGGACCAAAAATAATTTGGTCCGTTGGGACCAAAAAGACCCCTACCAAGGTCTGCCTTGCAGACCTTGGGAGGGGAGCTCCTAGGGAGGAGGGCCAAGCCCTCCTGCCCAAGGCAAATTGCCTTGGGCCTTGGGTTCCGGGCCGTGCTGGCACGGCCCAAGCGGGCCGTGCCGGGCCGGGCCGCCCGCCACTTCTCGGCCCGGCACGGACCAGGCCCGTTTCGTGCCGAGCCGTCGGGCCCCAGATAAGCGGCCCAGCACGACCCGGAAGTCCGGGCCGGGCCGGCCCAGCACGGATGCTACAGTACCCCTGCCTTGCTGTAGCCCGGCCCGCAGCCGTGCCGGGTCGGGCGGCCCACGTGCCGCCCGGCCCGTTTGACACCCCTAGTTGTAGCTCACCTTCGTGTTTCCCCTGTGAAAAATAATTTTGCTATATTAATATTCATAATATATAATATATTTTTTTGAGTGTTTGCTTGTACGCGTACTTGGAGAGCTACAGGTTATTTTAAAGTATTGAATGTTATTTTACTGAGTAGTTGATGTATTGTCGTATTAACAGCAAAATATATATAAGAGGGGGGAGAGAGATAGAGCACTTTAGTAGAATACTATTGGTAGTAAACAACTTGATTTACTACTGATTTATTTTCGATGGTAGAACTTTCAAATCAACAATCGATATCGTTAAATATGATTTAGACCATTTAAATTATCTGAAAATTAAATTTCATGCTATTTTGATTTTGTTTCTCTAATTCATCAAGTGGGTATAAAATGAATGACTGAAAATAAATATCTTTCAAAAAGTGATGATACAATTTTTTCTATTCAAGATCTAGAATCTAGATCTTGTTTTGAGTAGTTTAAAGAATTTTTAAAAATTCAGCCAATTTGGACTCTCTTATACCGTTAAACGAGCAAACGCATCATACCGTCTATTAAAAATTACAGATTTTATGTCCTTCTGATCGTTCTATTAGTGATGTCGAAAATTTATGAAATTTAGTTTCTAAATAGTTTAAATGGTTTTGATCATTTTCAACGATGCCGATCGTCGATTTGAAAGCTCAATCATTAAAAACAAATCGGTAGTAAATCGAGTCGTTTACTACCGATAGTAGCCCAGTCAAGCTCATATATATGTATACACACACCTTATACACGTACTTGGAGAGCTACGTAAATTTATTAACAAATCACAAAATTATACGGCAAATATTTTGGGACCGCAAATATTTCCGGAATATATAGCATAGGGATATGGTGGTACAATTAGGGGATAGTTTTTGCACAGAAGTTTCGGCCATAAATATCTACTTTATTATTTTATTTAATATAAATTAAATTTGATTGTAATTTTATTTTTACAAAATACCATAATTGACTTTATTGTTGATAGGATTAGCAATCCAACTCGATGTACCAGCTCGTGTTTGAAAATCGATCGCCTTTTGAATAATAAGTCGAATACGAGAGGTGGATTTTTCAGTTCGAAATTTTAATGGGCCGAACACAAAGTTGGGTCAGCTCACTCGTGCTCAGTTCGATATAATATATATATTATAAATTTCTACTCTTTGGAATTTAGGCCAATCAAAATGTAAAGAAGCCTATATTTTGTAAATTTCAATTATTAGATTAAGATTTTATTTTTTTTAATTTGTTTTCAACTTTTCATTAGTAGAAGGGCTGATAATCTAACTTGTTGTTCGCGAGCCAGCTCGTGTTTGGCTCGTTAATAAACAAGCCGAGCACGAGCTGAATTTTTCTGCTCGATATTTTAACGAGCCATGTTCTGCTCGTTTAATAGTCCAAATTGTAAATAGTGACGAAGTCAATTGCGAAAGAAAAAAAAATAAAAAAAATAATGCTAAGGTAAATTCTTTTTCACCTTTTCATACGCTAATATAAATAAAAAATGATCACTACAATTATAAGTTACTAATTTTTAATTAATCAATAATAATAAAAAAATAATTTTTTAGTTTAACTGGAATTTATTTTTGACCTGAAAATAATTCGTGGACAACAAACGGAGTGTCTTAATTTTCCACTTAGGTTGGATCACACGCGTAGCCATTTTGCACCGTTGGATGGAGGAATGAGGGGTAAAGGTTGAAAAATTGTACGGATGAATATTTCCTGCTGACATGGCAACGCGAGAAACCGATCACGGCCCAAGAATTGCTCATGTGGAGACAAATGTGTAACGCTATTTGTACATCCAAAAATAATTGCACGATCCTTCGTAAAATTGTACGGAATAATTTATAGACCCAATGCACTCATTGCACGGCTCAATAATTGCTTTTGAATATACAAATGTATAATGTCATTTGTACATTCAAAAATAAATGTAAGTACAGTAATACTATTGGTACACCTGCAACTCAGATGTAAGATGTTAATATGAAGCTTTCTATGATTAGAATTTATCCATTAATCTTGTTAACTAATAACTTAGAGGGATTTTTTAAATCCTATGATGTGAGGGAGTATGACGTATATCCCTATATGGGGTGTAATTTTTACACTCTCAGTAATTCAATAAAAAAGTTGGTAAGATTAGTGAGTAAATATTAGTATTTGGATGGTTAGAACGTAATATTTATATCATATATTTAGCTAGCGGTGACACCCCAATAATCTCATATCGAATAATATGAGAGAGTTTGAGAGGCCTATATGCAACGAACACACTATAATAAATAACTAGACTTAAGTATTTTAGGTCGGTGGTTTGGACACAATAAGTTATTAATATTAGTGAGCTGAGTCGTTACAATTAGCATCAGAGTCGATTCATCGGTCGAAAAGTGTGAGGTAGGCGTCACATTATTTAGTGATCGACTATGTATGTGATTAAGCTGACAAGGACGTCAAGGTTTAAAATAAAATTATTAGTGCTAGTAAGCTGAATCGTCACATGCACAGATAATATCACTCATCTAGAAAAATGCCAGAGTGTCAAGAAGCAATGCTATCGGTACATTTTAAAAGGAGTGTAATTTTTACACCCTCTTAATCTAAAGGCTAATAATATTTTCATATTTTTTGAATTTTTTTAAAATATTAAAATTATTGAGTTTTGTAAATTTTAAAATAAAGAGTGTAAAATCTAGCTATTTTTTAAAATGTACAAATAAATTTTTTCACCTACTGCTCATGAAGTTACTTTGAGTTAGGGATGTCAATGGGTCGGATTCGGAGCGAATTTTCAAAAATCCAAACTCGAACCCAAACCCAAATTTGACAGATTTTAAAAATCTATATCCAAAATCTGAACCTGACCAAAAATCTGAAACCCGAACCCGAACCCGAACCCGAACTCAAAAATCCGACCCCGAAATAATTATTTCTCTTTACAATATTTCAAAATATATTAAATTAAATCTAAATTTTTAAAATACAAATTCAAATACACCATCAAAAATTTATATATATATAATATATATATATATATATTTTATAATGTAAAATAATTTCGGGTTTGGGTCGGGTTCGGGTTCGGATCGGATACAATCAAAAATCTATATTAGAATCTAAATCCGTCGGCTTTTCGTTTTTTTATCTATATGCAAAATTATATTCATTTAGTATCGAATAAATTCACTCTATTTGGATTCAAATTTAGATAAAATTTCGAGTATCAGTATCCATCAACATCCCTACTTCGAGTGAAAGTGAGATCTACAACCCTACTTATATGTTGCCGTATAAGGGGTAAAGTTCACTTTTGGTGCTTTGCCTTTTTTTTTCCCCCGAAATCAAGTAACAAAGCGTATGACTTGCACCGAAAGTCCAGTTCACTCTTTCTAATATTTTATGGACGATCAGCTACCGTTTCTAGTGCAAGTGGCAAAAGACTTGGTGGTTAGTGTCCGAGGTTCCGAGTTCGAATCCTAATTGATTCACATTTCTAGCTAAGTTTATTTCTAAAAAAAATAAACGAAGCCAGTAGCGTGCTATCTTTCTCTTAAATATATATATATATATATATATATATATATATATATATATATATATATATATATATATATATATATATATATTATTGTCTTCTAGTTGATGGGCAGCCTAATAATAAGTGAGAAACAAGGGGTACTGAGTACGAGTCTTCAATCATCTTGTTTAAATTGGACCGTAGAAAATAAAAAAGAAAACAAAAACAAAAAAATATATATACAAAATTTATGGAAACTTTGGATAAGTTTGAATTCACTAGCCAAAATTTAAAATTTTAATTTTACTTTCCAATCTTTTAATTTTATTTGATTTGAATCAGTTGACGATACTTTGACTTTAAAATTTAAGTTAATTATTTATTTTAGTCAATTTATATTTGCGAGAATTATATAAAGTATACTAGCTAAATCCGTAAAATAAATAATATATTCGAATTTTGAAGTCAAAGTGCCGTTGACTGACTCAAAATTAAAAAAATTAAAAGGTTGGATCATAGTTCAAATAAGCTCCGTATGTTTTTGGCAAATAGAAAGAAAGAAAAAAATATAGTAAGGTTGTAAAATTTTGATGAAATTTTTTTAAATTAAAATAGATCTTTAAATTTGGCACAGAATAAATCATACAATTCACCAAAATGTTTTAATAAGATCTCGTTACGAAGTCTCCTCATCGGAGTTGTCGTTGCAGACGGTACTAATACACCTCTTTGGGGATGTAGGATATACACTCCACCCATCCGAAAAAGTCTATTATGTCACACTTGCACCACATCGTCAGTAACAAGCCAATCAGATCTTTCTTTTTTTAAAAAAAGTACAATAAAAATATTTTTCTATTAATTATGATGAAAAGGGTGAATCTAAGGAAAATAATTCTATTAGTTGGGGACGCCACGTCAGCAATATAACCGGTGCATTTTAAACTTTTCCATACATCCAAAAGTAAGTTATACTGCTGTACTAGTCACATCAATACACTCCACTATTTCAAGCTCTTAATTATTGTTCTTATTTAATACTAGTGACATATTAATAATTAATGAATTGAATTAAATTATTAAATTTGATTACAATAAATTAAAAAAATTAAATTAAAAATTATAATAAATTTAAATTTTGGGAGCAAAATGTCACGTGCCGTATAAGTTTAAAAACCAAAAGTGTAATTTAGCCTGTGTATGAGTTGAAGCGCTCGGTCCTTTTCTTTTAGCCCTTTATTTGTAGAGAGAGAGAGAGAGGGGGAAAAGCGAGGCAGAGGACCGTTGGGGGTGCGCGCTTCTTCTCTCTTCATTTCTCTCCTCTGTATATCGTTTTCGAAGAGGAAATAACACAAACAGGTAAGGGGCGTAGAGAGCGATTCGACCAAAGCGTGCGAATGGAGATGGAATTGGAGAAGAAGAGCGTTGGGATCCTCGCCATGGACATCTACTTCCCTCCTACTTGCGTTCAACAGGTCCAAGATGAGAATTATTTTTTTTGGGGGGGGGGGGGGGGGGGGGGGGGGGGGGGGGGGGGGGGGGGGGGGGGGGGGGGGGGGGGGGGGGGGGGGGGGGGGTTTTTTTTCCATTTTTGGTCGATTTCGTTTCCCTTTCTCGATCCTTTAAAGCTTAATGCGTGGTCTTAGTGTCGAAGGGGTGGTCTTAGCTCGCATCTCAGGGTTTTTTTGGGTCCCTTCCATGGTAAGATCGTTTAGGGTTTCGTGATTTGGGGAGTCCCATGAGAGGTGGGTTGGTGGGGTTTACTGCAGCTTATTTTGGAACAGGGTGGGGCTCACTTGCGTCGTGAGTCATGTTTGTTTCTAGTGCACGGGATCTCATGGTGGGGTCCTTTTGGGTTTCTCTGAGATTGTTGTCTCCATCTCCCCCTTGATAAGTCTCTTTTCCAGATACATTTTTTTATTCTGAGTTTAATGAGGATATATACGTGTTTCATCCATGATTTAACAAATAAAAAAAGTAACTTTTTTATTTTCCTGATCAAAGTTAAAAAGATAATGGAAAAAAAAAATCTGTTCTTGCATCGAAGAGCAGTGTAAAGAAAGGCATTTTGCTGCTGTTATTGTTTTGTAAAGTTCACTTTTATTGTGATGCTTTGTGAGTAACACTTTGGAGTTATGTAAAATCGTGTTCTTGACGCAAATGGCGGTGGTGGTTGCAGGAAGAGTTGGAGGCTTATGATGGTGCGAGTAAAGGGAAGTATACCATCGGGCTCGGGCAGGATTGCATGGCCTTCTGCACAGAGTTGGAAGATGTGATTTCCATGAGGTTGCCTAATAAACTTTACGATGTTACATATTTTACTTTTTGATTAATTCATTTAATTGATATACATTATTCCACCTTCTATCTTCATTAGTTCCGCAAAATCATGTAATAGGGGTGCAGTTCAACAGAATACACACACACACACACACACACACACACACACACATATATATATATATATATGATGTTATTTTGCTACATTGTAGGATTTCTAGCTCTTTAGGATTCGTTTTGTTGCGCATGACTGAAATGAAAATTCTACTTGGTGAGATATTGATATAGTATAGTGGTTCAGCTTGACAGTTGTCACATCCCTCCTCGAGAAATATCAGATAGATCCAAGTTCCATAGGCCGCCTAGAAGTGGGAAGTGAGACCGTGATAGACAAGAGCAAGTCTATAAAGACATGGCTGATGCAAATATTTGAGGTTTGTTTTTGTCTTGAAAATTACACATTTGTTATTGTGATGCAAATATTTATAAACACCCTTTGTGGTTATTTGCTATTTGAGGTCTGAGAAATCATATGTAAACACCTTTTGTGGCGTGTGAGCGTTTTGTCAAAGGTGCGAAGTCTCTGTTCTGAATTTGGGTTCACTTGCTGAAATTTTGTCTTCTTGGTAGTTATGGATTTCCATGAAACATTCTCAACATGTTATTGAAATATAGATATGAGTAATATATACTTATTGATCATATATAAAATTCTCAATTTTAATGTAATTTAGAATAGAACAAAGTAGATGCTAGCTGAACCAGCTGAAGCTGCCAAAATTGATCTAAACCAAACCAATGGACTGATATCAGCTAAAACCATCATGTTAGAAACTGACGGACCCGAAGAAGCCAAATGAAGCTGTCAAAACTCGACCAATTTTGTGTCCATTTTACCAGAGTGTTCAGTTTTGCTCAAACTCTTTAACGACGTGTCGACGTTAGTTCTGAAATTTTTTGCCAAACTAGAATTTACTTGTCAGTCATACTACTTAGTGCAATGTATGTACTCCAACTAGGTCACTAAATGTAATGTGGCAACTTTCTCATGAAACACAGGAATGTGGCAATAGCGATATTGAAGGAGTCGACTCAACAAACGCTTGCTATGGGGGAACAGCTGCTTTGCTTAACTGTGTGAATTGGGTGGAGAGCAACTCATGGGATGGCCGTTATGGACTTGTTGTTTGCACCGACAGTGCGGTATGAGTTCATAACCTATTTTGAGAAACTTCAGTCTTTTCTCGATTATGGCATGAATATTTTGTACGTCTATCAAAAAAGTCTCCGCATCCAACTGCGTGGATGGTCTTTTCGTTTCTATTTCCTCCATTATTGGTGTTGCGCACTTGACTTATCTTGACCCATAATGATTTTAAACTGTTTGCTCCGAAGGATGCTGATATTATCTTTTGTCGACAAGCAACCCACTCGTTTAGATCAGTAGTTTATGAAAATCACATGGCAAATCAATTTGTGTATTCCATGCTTATTGTCTTTTGGAGAATTATTCATTTACAGTAATTATTCTTTTGTTAGGTTTATGCAGAAGGACCAGCTCGGCCTACTGGAGGTGCAGCTGCTATTGCAATGTTGATTGGGCCAAATGCTCCTATTTCTTTTGAAAGCAAATTAAGGGGAACTCACATGGCTCACGTTTATGACTTTTACAAGCCTAACCTTGCGAGTGAATATCCGGTCTGTGTTTTCACTCCATTGTCATTCTATGCTTTCTTGTTTACTGATTTATCAAATTCATTTGACATTGGTTTAATAAATTGCTGTAATTTCTGAACCGAATGTTTCTAAGCAAAAGTTGTGCCAAAGCCAGATGCCTCCGCTGTAACCTCTTATCGTGTCTTGTTAGTGACAGTATTCACACATTTGCTTATAGATGTTCAAAATGTTCGGCTCATTTGATACGATATTTAGGAAGTGTTGTTTATGGGCTTGATATTTAGGATGTGAACAATTAACCTTGTGTTGTAAACCTGAACTCTATTTATCATTTATCTTTTTTATTGTCATTTCTCACTAGATTCTGTGGTGTAGGTTGTTGATGGGAAGCTATCACAGACGTGTTATCTCATGGCACTTGATTCCTGTTACAGGCTGTTGTGTACCAAGTAAGATATGATCATGAAATGTGGTAATTTATGTTCGATTTACACCAATTACTTTTAATGAATTTACTATTTTCATTCTTCAGGTATGAAGGTCTGAAAGGAAAACAATTTTCAATTTTTGATGCAGACTATATTGTTTTCCATTCACCGTACAACAAGGTATAGAACATTTATATTTATTCTTTTATTATTTTCCTTACTGTGTGAATCAGTGGCTCTTTGCTCTTTAGTTTATATTCTACTTTTGCCGAGCTACATATTGGGGTCATAAAAAATTAAGTGAATCATTTCTTTTTCACAATTCATATCCATAGCAGATTTTTAAACAGTTTTTTGTCTTTGCTCTTGAACTCGTATACAGCTGGTCCAGAAAAGCTTTGCTCGTTTGTATTACAACGATTTCTTGCGAAATTGCAGGTTCGTTCCTTCAACTTTCAATGTTACCTGATTTTCTATTATCGGCTACAATACTAGTGAGGTTTTTGTAGACAAATGGTGCTTGTAACAAGAATTGCTACAGCAATGCATTGATTTAGTGTGCTTGTTCATCTCGAAGTGTCCATCTAGTTTGTCCACCTGAATGAAATGCATTTCTCACACCACTTTAGAGACTAGATTATTGCTTGTCACAGTCAGTTTCTATTTCTTTAGTGGCATCTAAAGTTGTCCCTTACGGTGTCGCTCAGCTGTATTGAGAAGGACGCAAGAGAAAAATTGGCACCTTATTCAAGCTTGTCTAGCGAGGAAAGCTACCAAAGCCGTGATCTTGAAAAGGTTAATCTTGATGCTACTCCAGTTTCGCATGCTTACATAGTTTCCGGTTATCTTTATCTCTTATTGTCATATTGATAAATGTTCTTTTCTTTGAATCATGCAGGCCTCACAACAAGCCGCAAAGCACTTGTACGATAAAAAGGTCCAACCGTCCACTTTGCTACCTAAACAAGTTGGAAATATGTACACTGCATCACTTTATGCAGCATTTGCATCGCTCATTCACGACAAGCACAACACTCTGGTGAAGAACATATCCTTTTCTCTCTCATTTCCTTTTGTCTGTAAAACACTTCTTGCGATGTAAAATTTCCAACTTTTATTACAGGATGGGCAACGGGTTGTTATGTTCTCGTATGGTAGCGGGCTGGCATCGACAATGTTTTCGCTCAAACTTAATGAAGGGCAGCATCCGTTCAGCCTATCAAACATCGCCGATGTGATGAATGTGTCGGAAAAATTGAGTAAACGGCATGTGGTACGTCTGTGGAAATCAGAGGAAAAGTAGATACTCTTTATTTTTAACGAAGAATTCTAGAATCCTAACATCAGTTAGGTTTAGTAACACAAGCTACATCACTACTCTGAGTTCAATTCTGAGATCTTTGTCGACATTTACGTTTATCTTGGCACTAAATTCTTTGTTGTCTTTTTTCATTCAGTTCTCCCCCGAGAAATTCATTGAGAATATGAAGATTATGGAACACCGATACGGAGCGAAGGATTTCGTGAACAGCGACGACACGAGCCTGCTATCGGCTGGAACGTTCTACCTGACCCACGTCGATTCAATGTATCGAAGATATTATTCAAAGAAGGGCGAGAACGAGGTTGCCAACGGCAAACTCGCTCCGAATTCCCTGGTTCATTGATGAAATAAATGTAAAAGCGGCCGCCGATCCCGGAGGAATAGTCGCCTGTCGGAAACTAGATCGGAAAGCTCGAATTGGTCATTGCTTCAACTATCTTGTAGCTGCATGTTGCTTAAAGTTTGTAAAATTCCAGCATCCTAGTTTATGTTATGTTGAGTAAGCATATCCAATCTTTTGCTACTATGTATTGTTCATTCCACTCTGATTAGCAAAGCAAGATGGTTATCATTCTCTGGTACAAGAGATTATCTTCTGAGTTTTTTAAAGTAGAATATTTAAATATTGTTGTTTTTTTTTTTTTTTTGTTCTATTTTATTAGAAAATCTTTCGTTAAGGTTAGCATTATTCGGTTCAAATCGAACAATAGAAGCAAACTGAGCGAAATCGTTGAGTTCAGTTTTGTCTAGTTCGGTTTGGTTCATTTTTTAGATATTGAAAAATAAAAAAAGTGCAAAAAGTGAAAACTATTTATTAAACTTAATTATTATTATTATCTTTTAGATTAATAAGTTATAATATAAAATTAGTTGTTATTATATCTTATTTTTATTATTTAAAAAGATTAAACCAAACAATAGTATTTTATTAAAACCAAACAAATTGGATCAAACTGCAAAAACTAAACTGATCCCGCTGATGCTCACCCAGAAGCCTTACTTGATGCAAGGATCTGCAAATCTCTTTAATTTATTTAAAAAATTAACAGTATTTAGCAGATATGGAGTGCGACGTAAATAAAATAAGTCATTTCATAAATAAAATAGTATTCATAAAGAAAATGTACTATTTTATTAAATTATAAATGCTAAAATTTTTAAAGAGCAAATATTAAACTACTTAATTCTAATCATAATAAGAATATATATTAAATAAATTATTTTTGAGTAACTTACTCTGATATTGAAGTAAGGCGGTATATTTAAAAAATTAGGTCACCACTGTCTGTCTGAGGAGGTGGTCTACAACGTCACACTTACACCACATCATCATATCTCAAGTCAATCATATTCTTTCCTTTTTAGGTAAAGAATATAATAAATTTTTTTAAAAAAAAATGCTAAAATACAGAAAACTTTCTTATAAATACCTGATTTTTTTACTTTTTCTTCATTACTTTAAAAAATCTATATTTTGCTCTCTTAAATTTCAGAAATATTTTCAGGAGGTACGACGTTGATGGAGAGAGTAAAATAACCAAATTACCCTTACTTCTTCTATAAGAAAAAAAATAAATTTTTAAAATGGACGGAATTTTTGATATAAATTATAAAAAATAGAATGAATAGTGATGAACCCTGACGGAAGGGAGCTAAATGTAATAACTTGAAATGTTGAGGAGTAAAATATAGATTTTAAAAAAATAGAAAGGGAAAATAAAAAAATAAGTATATTTAAGAATTTTTTTTATAATTTAGCCAAAAAAAATTATGACGGAATGATGAAACCTACTAAAGGCACAATTTGGTTAAGAGCATGAATGCCATAGTGCAACTGTTAACTGAAACATTGGTACTTTTGGAGCGAGCGATGTGACCTGAAAATGGTGCATGTGTAGGCCAAGAACTTATAATAATAATAATAATAATAAATAATAAATGTGCACGGTGGACCACGGTCCAGGGATAATTTCTCACCCACCGATTACCCCATTCGCGGCTTCACCCCGCGCCTCTTCTCCCCCACTTTTACTTCTTCTCCAAACCAAACGAAAACCCTAGACCCCATTCCCTTATCGAAAATGGCCTTCGAAGACGACGAACACGAAGGAGGAGGAGGAGGAGGGGAAGGAGAAGAGGAAGAAGAAGCCCATCTCCGGTCGCTTCTCGAAGCTTCTCGAACCCCCGAGGGCCGCTCCCGCCTCGCCGGAACCCTAGCCCCCCTCCTCCGCCGCCTCTCCCCCTCCTCACCTCCCCGCGTCCTCCTCCTCCGCCTCCTCCGCAACCTCTGCGCCGGGGACGTCGCCAACCAGGGCGCCTTCCTCGAATCCGACGGCGCCGGCGCGGTCGCCGCCGCGATCCTCCGACCGCCGCCGGATCCGACGGCGGAGATCCGCCGGGCGGGGCTCCAGCTCCTCGGGAACGCCGCGCTCGGCGGGGAGCCCCACCGGTGCGCCGTGTGGACCCGGCTCTTCCCCGCCGGGTTCTTGGAGCTGGCCCGGGTCCGTGAGCCCGGTGTTTGCGACCCCCTCTGCATGGTGCTCGACACGTGTTGCTCCTCCGTTGGAGGGCGAGGGCGCTTGGAGGAGCTTTGTGGAACAGCGGCTGGGATAGCTATTCTCGTGGAGATCATAACCACTGCGTCTCAAGGTCCGTGGCCCTCATAAACCCTAAATTTCTTGATTTTATTTTTTTTAAGCCCGGTTGTGTTCTTTATAAAGCATGCATTTTTAATCTCTCTAAAAGTTGAGATTAGGAGATAGGGTTCTCAAAAGCAGTTAGGCTGTTTACTGAAGATGGAACATCGAATCGACGATCAACGCCGTTAAACATTATTTGGAGCATTTGAAGTATTTAGAAATCGAATTTTGTTATTTTTAAGACTTACTACGAAGGACATCATAAAGTGGCCACGAAATGAACATTTAAAAGGAGTAACATTGCAAAATATAGGGGTTTTTTTTTTTTTTTTTTTTTTTTTTCAGTTGCAGATTGGAGTTGTCGAATGTGATCTAAACTCTTAAGTACCGGAAGAATTTTCTATCAAAAAATTCAGCGGGTCTAAATTGTTCTAAACCATTAAGCGGAGGCTGTCAAAATTTGTCTATTTTGAACCCTTTAGATTACTAGGTAAATAATTCAAAAAAAAAAACGAAATTTGATTTTTATGTACTTCAAATGTACTAGCTTATATTTAACGGCGTCCATCGTCTATTTGCATGCCATGCCCCATCACAAACGACTCTGTAGTAAAATAAGCCATTTACTCTTTAGTGTATTCAAGCCCTACTCTTTCAAAAGACATTTTGCTCTATGGATTTATTACTGATGACATAATTCTATTGAGAATGTATCTGAATTTAATGCTGTAAATTTTTTTTTTTGTGGGGAAAAGATCAGGCTTTTTTTATGCTTGTTTGTTTAACTGTAGATACTGGTGATTGCAGTTGGCTATCAAGAGGAGTGGCTGGAGTGGCTTCTTTTCAAAATCTGCGTGGAGGAGCGAAACTTCTCGAATTTATTCACTAAACTGAGCTCACCAGATGATCCCGATAGCTCTCCTCCACATGAACTTGAATCTGTCGAATTCAACACTAAGCATGCATTCCTTCTGGGGATTCTTTCAAAGTGCTTGAGCGAGCGGCCAAAAGAAGTTATTGTTTGCAACGAGTTCGCTCTTGACGTGCTGAAAATTCTCAAGAGAGCTTCTGAAACTGTGGATTTTTCTTCTCGAGGAAGCGCTGCTCTTCCTACCGGTTCTCCTGCTGTTGATGTCTTGGGGTGTTCACTCCTCATTTTGAGGGATATTTGTGCTTGGGAGCATCCTACTTCGCCTTCTTTAGAGACCCCCATAGACTCACTGCTCAATGCTGGTCTTTTCGAGCCCCTTCTAACTTCTCTTCGCGAGCTCGAGCCCCCGGCAATCGTGAGAAAATCCATGGGGAGGGAACAAGCAGTTGATCAATCGACATCTAGGCCTCCAAATGTCTGCCCTTACAAAGGGTACAGGAGAGATTTGGTTTCTGTCATTGCGAATTGCTTGCACCGAAGGAGGCGAGTTCAAGATGAGGTCAGAAGGCAGAACGGGATCCCGTTGCTCTTGCAGCAATGCGTAGTCGACGAAGATAACCCGTTATTGAGAGAGTGGGGATTGTTGGCCGTTAGGAACTTGCTCGAGGGAAATGCGGAGAACCAGAAAGAAGTGGCAGAGCTCGAGATGCAAGGGCCTGTCGTCACGCCGGAAATCGCGCAGTTAGGGCTTAGAGTGGAGGTAGATAAGGAAAATCGGCGTGCAAAGCTGGTCAATATCGCCTGATGTAAGTTGGATTTGTACTCGAACTAGTAAATTATCTGTGTAAAGTTAGCAACTGGCCAAAGATATTTGTGTAAATGTCAGCAAAATTTTAGTGTGGCCACTTGAAAAGATTTTATGTTTTGTTGCTAATTCTTGTGTGAGAAATTTCTTCATGTACTTTTTGCACTCTTTTTGTGTTTGACACAAATGATAGGTTATCAGTGTAATGTATTCCATATGATCAGGTAACACTAATTATTATGTAGAACTTTTTAAGAACTACAATTTTTCTTTCTTTCTCCCCCTCCATCTTTAGTAATTTAGTAATAGAATTCATTACCACTATTTTGTTCTCTTCTATTACAATGATTCATATCTTCAGATCAAAATTATGAACACAAGCTACTCTACCATGCACACTGCAGGTTTATAGGCTGACGGTGACCGAAAGCTTTAATCAGAGTATTCATTCGAAATTTATCGACGAGTTGATAGGATTCAAAATTATAACTATACAATAAATTTGATCAATCACACAACAATTTATTACATGATAACAAAATAGCTGAATGATATTTCGTAAGTTTATGCCTTCCATTACAGTTTGAGGGTACGAAAATAAGCTTTAGACATTCTCGGTTTCTCTCTATGTATCCTCAATGCTCCATATAATCTGGTACAAACATACAACACCTTTGAATCGAAAAAAAAGTGCAGGTATTCAGACCTTTTCATCCACTACAATGTGCTCAAGCTCGAGGTCTAACTGTTTAGTATTACTTCAATCTTTACTTCGAATTGAAGTAAAAGAAATAGGCGATTAAGCTAAACAGAAAATCCGAACAATGTCAAGCAAAAGTGACATCCGAACGCAGAACATATTTAATGTTTTTGGTAACAACACGAGCTTCATGTAGCATGCAATCGTCTCCATGAATATGAAGCAGCGCCATTCCTGGAACCGGAGCGACCTATAAAGAAACCACATTAGACCTGAGGCAATTGCAGAAACCAATTATCCATTTTGCTACATCGTGAGTTACGAGGAAATGAGACGGAAAGAACTCGAATTTTAAGTTAAAAGGTTATAATAAGTTCCCGTTTTCACAAATCAAAAGGGAAAAGTACCTCAGCTACAACTCGTCCTCTCTGATCATAAAAGACAGTTTCTCCTCCGACAGGAGACTCTGCCGATGACTCCTTGTTGCTGCCTTTGCCACTGAGATATATTAACAGGGTGTACTTCGTTGTGCGACCCTCTCCAAGATCGACGCTCTCATCAATGTGGCGACCAAACCGCTGACCCACTGTATACCTGGAAAAGGTCAAAATCCACACTATACTATAAACTAAAAGTAAAATTCACATCATGCACACCTCAATATCATTGTTGGTTCGGCTAAATTAGTAACTTAATTTTCGGTAAAAAGATAGGTCGAAATGTCTCAAAATGATAGACATAGAAGAGATCTCATCCAGTGCTTTTCCTTTATCACTATATTGCCTTTTTTTAAACTTACAATAGTGAAAGGATAGCAGGAAGTAAAATGTATGAGAGAAGAAACTTGAACATCTGCCATTACCTGTAGAATCTAATATTTGGATTTAGACCCACAGCTACTTCGCCTGGAAGTTTGATATCGTCGAATATTTTGTTTAGGCCCGACTCCCAGATGATTTCAGCTAGCGACGGGTCGGTCATGGATATGCGATCGTTGTCTCTATACGCTTGGCCTCTAGCTGGGCCCAGGCTTCCCTGGTGGGTGAAGCCAATTGCCTCTGCGGCTTCAACGAAAGCACTTGCTTCAGCAGCGCTGAAGAAATTCGGTACCTAAAACGTTTCAGGTATTGCATGAGAAAACCTAAACAGTTCGGATTCACGACCAGATTCAATTACACTTAGAAAAGCAGGATCAATTTTTCATGATCTTGAGCCTACGGCCGACTAAACTTCAACCAAGTACTTTAGTCAAAAGCCAGAAGCCAAAAGAGAGACTACATTTTCTCCAAATTTCTATACTCTATATCAGTCTTAGTGACTAATCCGTTTTTGAATCACTGCATTATAAAATAAAAGTGTACATACCTAATCTGAACTATGGAGCATTTTGAATCGGCAGGCCAACCATTCAGAATTTTGATTTCACTATCTAACCTTTTAATTTTCGGTCAACGGTACTTTGATTTTAAAATTTAAGCTAATTACTTACTTTAATATAGTTATAGTTTCGAGAATTGCATGAAGTATACTAACTAAATCTGTAAAGATAAATGATGCATTCAAATTTTGAATCTGTAAAGATAAATGACGCATTCAAATTTTGAAGTCAAAGTGCCGTTGACCCACTCAAATCTAACATAATTGAAAGGTTGGATAGTAAAATCAAAATTTTGAAAGGTTAGATAGCAAAATCAAAATGGTCCATAGTTCAGGTAAGTTCAATATGTTTCTACCATTTCATAATTACTAAGTTCTTGATTTGTTTAAAAGCAAAATGAAAAACTTAACCCTATGGCTTCAAATCAAATCGTTAACATAATAGAGTAAAACTCCCTTACATTTTATTCATCATAAATCATAATAGAATAACTCTAACCATTAACACGCACATATATACTCGAGTTTCGCAAATAAAATAGAATTTTGGGATTTTGGGGCATCCACAATGGGTTGATTTGATAACACGCCTCTCTACCTGATTGCGGAATTCAATATGGCGTTAAATTAGGGCTAAACAATGTGGAAAAACCGATTAATCCAAGCCTAATTAGGCAAAAGTTGCATCAAATTGGAGAGTGAGAAGGAGAGATACAATTCTAAAATTAGGGTTAGCTAGGGTATTCCTCTGATGAGATGAGAACACGACGTACCGTGAAGAGGAGGGTACCACGGAGGCGATTGATTTGGAGATCCTTCTTGGGTTTAATGGCGGGCCATCTCCCTCCCATCTCCTTTGCCCTACTCGTCTTCGTCTTCGTCCTCGTCTTCTTCCTCCGCTGCTCCTCGTCTCCCCCAGCCGCGGCGCGAGTCGCCATTGTCGAAGCTTCACCTTCGACAGGAACTAGCGACAGGTGAAAATAATCGGCGAGAGCGGAGTGAGTTCGGGTAATAAATGGGCGCGAAGAGTAGGGATGCAAATGGATCCCGGTTGGTGGAGCTCCCGCCCGATCCGCCCCAAATGGGACAGTAAGTGGGAACCAAAAATATAAAATAATATATCCACCAAGTAAATAGAGCGGGTGACGAAAAATCCTTACTTCTTTTGATTTGTTAACTGCTAAAAATACACGGAGTAGGAGATAAAGAAACCCCACCCGCTCTCGGACCCGCCCCATTTACATCCCTGCCGAAGAGTAAAGTAGGACAGGGTTAAATTATTTTTGATCATCAACGCTCTTTTTTATATTTGGGATTGTTTAGCTCGTCTTACGTTAAATTTAAATTTATGTGTAATTTTTATTTATTTTTTCAAAACATCATAACTAAAGTAAAAAAAACAAAATAATAAAATAATTATTATTATAATTTTTTTGTTCTCTTATATGCTAGTATAAAATTTTTGATAAAAAATTAGAACATCTATAATTGTAAAGTCAATTGATTTTTTATCAAACAAATATCGGCGAGAAAATAATTTTTATCTAAATTTTAATTTAATTATAAATTATTTTTAATTTACTAATATAATTCGCCCATTACATTCGAATGAAGAATTACTGAAACTAAGGGCAGCATATAAAAATGTTGCCCACGATTCTACGCATAAAATAAATTTATTTACATCACAAAAGCCGGGAGACAGGCAAGAAAAGCTGCTACACAACTCACATACATGCTTATAATATAAATAAATAAATTGATATACAAATTCATGTTCTTTAATCAGCGCAATGTCGGCCGAGGCCTGCTTTTCTCAGAATACCTGCAGGTCCCTAGCAACTTTGATGTATACTCTACATTTTCTATATTGTTAGATTCTCTTGGATGGCGATAAATGAGCCGCAAATGTTTCCACCCAAATCGGGGAAAGTCTCGCAGCCGGGCAAGGGTCTCACCTTGCCCTTGCGGTCGACATCCACGGGGTATTTCAGAAGGTGACCCCTCATCTCAGTGATCTGATCGGAAGCGAACTGTCTCCAATTCATTTCTCCGATAGACCGGACGTGCCTTAGACATTCAAGGCTCTCCGGGCGACTGAAGCTCTCCTCGAGAAATCCTATATGCTCGGCCCAGAGTGACATTCTATAGCCGTGAATCTACGAGTTACATCATTGAAACCAAAATCAGATATATCATAATTAAGTTTCGGGTTGCTTCAATTTTTGTAGAATGTCTCATAGCTGATTCAGTTACCTGTCCACGAGGAGCAGATTGCTTCTGTGCCCATGTGTACTGCGGCTGGTAAGCACCCATTGCGATCTCGGTATCCCTCAAACCTTCCAAGGACCTCTGATTGATGTTCGCTGATCCAAGTATCACGAACTCGTCGTCCACGATCATGCCTTTCGAGTGTACATAGATCATGAATCTCCTGTTCTTCCGAGCATGTTCCTGAGTATATAATGTGAATAAATGTGAGGGTACCAGTCTCTCTCTTCCAAGATGAAGCATCCTAGTTATTAGGTGCTTAAGAATAAAGCTTAGTCTCTTGAGATTATAAAAGAAGAAAGGTCCATCGGCGATTTCTAATAGTCATCTTAATTATTAGGTAAAAATGTATAAAACTGACCAAATGGGTGATAGTTGAGGTAAGTTTTATACATTTTTACCTAATTATTATTGCTGAATATAGTCTCTCATAATCAAGCCTCTTTTTTTTTCTTTATGTTTTTTTTTTTTTTTGCTATAAATGTGCAAAACACCAATGGCAGTTGAAAGAAAGGATTGAAGTGAAGGGCTGTGTATTTTCATACAAGTCTGTTGATGGACAGTAGCTATGGAACTTCTTGAAATATTTTGTTGGGCATGACGAGCTTTTTCCTTATTTGAAAGTTCAAGTTCTATTCTCGCATCTTAATTGTAACTGCAGATTATAAACTATTCTAAGATGAATGCAATCGTACTTGAGGAGTATTTGCAGAGTTCGAAGTTCCATCGGAAGCATGATACGTGTCTACAGCCTCTCGATTACCAAGGCAAAAGAAGTTCAAATAGTCTTGTGGCTCGTATTGATCCTCCAGGCCTACTTCCTTCAAGGCCCTATAGATCGTCTCATACATCATCTGCATTGTTTTATTCTGCAGTGATCGAGAACACGAATATCAGTTATACTGCACTTGTCAAATAGCAAAAGATAGCGTATGAAATTATTGCAAAGCCTGGAATAAAATAATAACAATGCAAAAAAAGGGCAAAAATAGCATCAAAATGATGGCTGAAATATAAATATTTATGACTGACTAAATGTGCTACTCAAAAGCATTCTTTTGCAAATTTGCTTACTTGATAGATAGGATATCATCGTTACAATTACGAATTAAAAATAGGGGAAAGTGAGAGACCAGTTTTAAAAATAACTGTTTACATCAGCAATTTTTTATGTATAATTATGTGGAAACTAGGATCAGTTGCCCATATCATCCAAAGATCAGATCATAAAAGGTGAACAGGCATCAGACAACAAACTTTCTGCAGCAACGAATTATGTCATTTCAACAACTAAACAAGTAGCTTCAAATCCCTAATCATAGGTTCATTCCTTCTCCAAAGGTTATTGGTAAGTGAAAAGTGACAACTATTTGCCAGGTCAATACTTCAGAACCCATTATTTCTGAATAGTGTGACCTTTTGTTGCTATTACTGTTTTAAGCTCATGAGCAAGGAATCAAACCCAATCATTATTACTCTATACTTGAACAACTTTATATTCAAGGATGATGCCTAAAAGGTTCATTCATAAAAAACCGATAGGTTGTTCCGATTAAATGATGATTTTGGAGGCCTTTATAAAGGCAAAAACTAAATTTAAATAATATCATCAGGATAAGTAAATATGCATGACTACTACGACTAAGCACTTCTGTGTAACAGAAGATATAAATAGACCAAAACTGACAAAAGAACAAATCCAAACAGAGAGATAGCCAAACAGTCACTGTAAGTTTCTCAAAACATGCATCAGAAGTAACAAAGCTAACCTGCCAAAAAAGGATCCTCTGGGTAGGAGCACTAGTTGGATTACCCTCCGGCCACATTGGAATAACTATATATGCAGAAAACCTCTCATTTGCTTTAATCTTGTTTGCAATTTTAAGGGCAATCTCAATTGGTATAAGATTATTAGCACCTACAAGACAAACAAAGTTCCAGAAATCCACTGTAACAGAAGCATTACCAACTAAATAAAGGTATGTAATATCATAGCAATTGGAGAGTAGAAGAATTTTATGTTATCTCAGCTTTTTTCTTCGCTAAACTTATGCTAAATAACAAATTTTTTGCTTTGCTAGGTACGTCCATGCTTACCAATGTCTTTGTTTGAATCCCAATTAAATGAAGATCCAAGGAAGTACTGATTCTCAATATAAATGAAGTGTTGGGCTGCTCGGATTGCATTCACATAAGCTGTATGTATGCTCATATCGATCAACACATTTTTCCCACACACAAGATTCTGCTCGTATAATCAAGTCTGCCCAAGTCAGAAAGCAGCAACAGTAAATCTAACAATAAAAAGACTACATAGTTTCAGATACCTGTCTGGTTGCCTCTCTTGGATCTTTTGGAAAACCTTTGACAGAATTTGAATCAATTGACCGGAAGATCTGAATGTAAGTGGGAGCAAAGAAGAAATTATAATAATTTTCAGTAATTCAGATAAACATGTAATTCAAGATATTAGGAAAAGTACAACGTGATTTTACCTGGACATGCCAAGTCTCTGGATCGTAATCAGTTTGATTTATTAATTCATGGATGCCAACAATATCGGGAATTCTTTCAGTCTTGAGTAATGCGTCGTCATGTGACTTTCCAAGTTTTTTAATCCCATGGCGTTTTGATGCCTTTAACCAGCGCTCTTCGAAGTTTGTCAAAACATCATAAGCTGCTGGACCATCAATTTTAGAATGCAAGTCATGCCATGGTTCTCTTGGGCCACGGGCATCAACTCCCTGCAAGGAATAATATTAGAGCAGGAGACTACAATACAATTAACAAGATGCCAAACAAACAAATATAATGAATCAAAAGAAAACATGAGTGAACAAGTGTATTAGGTATCTTCTTTTCCGCAAAATTGTATAAGCATCAGCCCAGAAAACGTTGAATACAAGGTCTACATTTCAGGGAGAGTATGCACATTATGAGGTCTAAACATGGAATCAGCACATTAACATCTAGAATATACTGAATAAGCAGGCTTTGATACAACAATACCCCTAAGAATGAGTTCTACTTTTTTATGTTTGTGGCAAAAGCTTGTATTACACAAAGAACCCATCAAAATACAATATTAAGAGCATCCTATAGACAGCATGTTACAAACTAAAGCACCAGAATGTGACCAGTGCAGACAAAAAAGACGGATGAAAGTTGAAACATTACCACAAAATTAGGATTGTGGTAGTCATCCTTGTGCAATGTTTGGAGGGTCCTAAATAACGGATGTCTTGGAGTATCATATCGTCCGCCACACAGGTCAAGGCCTCCAACAAAAGCAATGATCTTTCTTCTACCATGACCAGCATCAGCATCCATAATCACTGTTTTCTGATGATGAGTAAAGATAGTCCCAGTTTCCTAGTTCCCAGTAATTAGACTCGTTAGCACAACATCTGTGAATATCAAGGAAGTTCTTGATACTCTTGTAAAATAAAATTAAAAAAACCACAATTTCAAGCAGATCAGAGAATTCAAAACCTATGGTATATATGTTACTAAAATGCAGTAGAAGAAATGCTTTATTGCATCAAATTGTAAAAACAACTTCAAAGCAAATTAAATAACATCATTACTACAAATAATCCTCGCACTAAACTTAAATAGACAAACTATTAGGGACAACTAGAAAAGGGAAACATCAAGCATGTGCATGTATACATTGGCACACAAATAGAGCTGTGACTGCTACATCCTATGATTAAATTTAATCCAATTGGCAAGAACTCAATCAGGAAAGAGCATATAATCTTAAACCAAGTACAGCAAAGACGCCATCCAAACAGACCAATCAGGCTATGAAATTATAATTAGGTTCCAGTACCTATAGTAGTTTATTCGTTCTGTAATTTAATCTGCTTAGATCTATATGATGCACTTTTATCAGTTTTGACCTAATCTTGGATAAAGCATGACCTAGGCCATCTTCATGACCTGTACAGTGAAAGCAGAGCCTAGATTAGCATGGATTTTGAGAAGCTAACAATAATTCTTGTAAATCTTCCATCCGACTAACCATCTTGACAGGTAATATACATGACAGATATAAGAGAGAATTATGTATGCCAATGAAGCAGGCCAAATACATAAATTACAGGATTTAAGACTACAAGCAACAAGCATGGTTCATGTTACACCACTATGTCCATAGTTTGCTGGTCCTTATGTGGCTAAAGAAAAGGACCACTATGCAGTTTCAGCTACATGAACGCGTCCTCCAAACAACAGCAGGGACTGCATTGCAATTACAAATTGCAACAATCCACATTGTCAACAGAGTCCAGACAGAGGTAAAAAAAATAAAAAATCTAATTTTGATAGTTTCACAGGAGTTTAAACAGCTAACCTGTTGTTTCACCCAGCTGTGTCGTTTTCCAGCAGAACGGGGACAAAGCAACACCTGTACTGAAGAATGCTTGAAAAATCGACGTGTCACCTCATCATGAGTACCCATAACACCATTCTGCACATATAACTCTAATAAGCAAAATACTGAACAACAAGCATCTGTGAAGCTAAGTACATGATTAGATTCTTCAGCAATACGGCAGGCAACACAAAATGTTTACATGTAGAACACTATAAATACAAAGAACTAAAGAGACTATTCGGCGCAGCCAAGAGACGACTAATAAAAAAGATAGAAAAGATTAAGAGTACAATTACCACAAAGTACATTAATTAATTCTTCAATCATATGATTCTTCATGATTAAAGATTTGGATCATCCCACAGATTAAGTGTTAGGAAAAAGACAGTTTCTGGTAAATAATAAAGAGAAGCGCAAAAGGTGATCATATATCTCTGCATGTTAAGGAACAGAGGTGCAAAACTAGTCCAATTAACAGAAGTTCCAAAATTTTCAAGTAACCATGGATAATTTGGTGGATGGCAAAGCCGAAAATCCTCATTTAAATCAAAAGAGCATACTGCAAGAACAAGCGAATTTGAACCCCCACCATTTGAATCCCCAAAATGTTCCGCGAAGTCGGATCGTCCCACACCAGAAGCAACACTCTCACCCCTTCCTGCGACTTAGACTTGAGAAGATCCCCCAACGTAAGAGCCGGCGCACCGCCGGTATCGCGTACCAGATGAACTGTATGAAACACCGACCACCCCACAATGTAAACCAGGCGCCGCGCCTGGCTTATCGCATCGAATATGTCATGCCAACACTTTCCGTGCTGATAATGAAGTCCATGATCCAATACCAGCCCCGGGAGGCAACCGTCGGGGACATGAGCATCCTGATACAGAGTAACCCTCCCACCCTTCCTTAAAGGGAAGTAAGTATTCGGCACCCCGAAGTAGTCGGGGCCGGCACCGACCCCGTTGTGGTACGCGCTGAGCCTCGCCATCGGAATGTACTGTATCGATAGCCGGAGAACGGCACCGGGCTTACAGGGCTTGCCATTCTGACCCAGAATTGGGTATGTTCCTTCCACCTTCTCTCCGGAGAAAATTCGCTCCGCGGGGATCGAAACGGTGCCGATGAGCTGCGCGCCGACGACGTCGCTGTCCTTGACCATGAAGCGCACCTCGGCGGTCTCGTGGGCGACGGGGACATTGAAGTGCTGGTTCCAGGCGGGGTTCTCGCTGTTGCTGACGACGTAGGTGCGGCCGACGGTGGCGCCGGCGACGGTGATGGTGACGTAGGGATCGCTGGTCATCGAGGAGACCTTCTCGAGCTTGCCGCTGAGGGAGCTGGTGAGGCGGGGGCCGAGCATGTCGCCGAGGGTCTTCGAGAACATGTCCATGTTGGGGAGGTTCCTCGCGTCCCACACCCACACGTCCAGGCTCCCGTGGAGGAGCAGCACCTTCAGGGACGCTTGCACGCCGTGCGGCGCCGCCCCGTAGGGCACGATCTGCCCCGCCGCGCCGTGCTGCGACGCCCCGCCGCCGCCGCCGCCGCCGCCGCCGTGGGGCACGATCTGGCCGTGGTGCGACGCCGATCCGGAGAAGCCGAAGGAGTCGGCGCGGTGGTGGGACGCGGCGGCGGCGGCGGCGGCGGCGGCGGGGCGATCGGAGAGGCGCATGGAGGCGAGGACGTCGTGGAGAGGGTACATCGAGGCGGAGGAGGAGGAGGAGAAGCTCTCGGAGCCCGAAGAAGGATAGGAAGGATCGGGCTCGAAGCGGGAGCTTCCGCCATGGTGGAAGCTCGAGGAAGAAGAAGAAGAAGAAGAAGAAGAAGAGGGTGGTGGGATGGGATCGTAGTGGGTAGGGTTAGGGTACGCGTGGTGGGGGTAGTAGGGATCGTAGGAGTGGGGAGGAGGGTATTGTAAGGGACCCGAGTGGTTGAATTGCGGGGGAGAGGGGTTCGGGGCGTGGGCGGGGAAGGAGCTCGAAGGGGCGAGGTAGGGATACGAAGGAGGAGGAGGAGGTGGTTGGTGGGAATCGTAGTGGGGAAGCGTAGTAGCAGTAGGAGGAGGATGAGGAGGAGGAGGAGGATAACCGTACGGATATGGCGGGTACGGGTTCCCGTAGTAGTTGTCCATTTTTACGTTCTAATTCCCCTTCCCCTTCCCCTTCCTCTCTCTCTCTCGTTCTCTCGCTCTATCGTCGTAATTCGTGCTATAACCAAGAGAGAGAGAGAGAGAGAGAAAGAGAGAGAGGGGGAGGGTGTTTTGGGAGAGGTGTCGAATGAGGGTTGTGGCGTGAGGATCGAGGAGAGATGGAGGTAGTAGAAAAACAATTGCATGCACCAGGTGCATGGTGTTCGGCACAACTGAGGGATTATTTGGTATTGAGGAATAGACTAGGAGGGTTTCTCAGTAATTTTTAAGTTGAAAAATGACTTTCAATTGAAATGATATTTTTTTTAAAAAAAATTAATAAAATTAAATTACAGCATTTAATTTTTAATTTATTCTTAATTTTTTTCTTTCGTCACTAATTTTTTGTACTACTTAGGACAAAGTTAATTATAGCATTTTAGAAACAGAAAGTTATGGACAAATTTAATTTACGACAAATCCAAAAAAGCAAAAGTATTTACTGCCGAAAATAACTTCATCCTCTTTCGCTTTCGATGGAACTAATATTACCTGAAGTGAAATGGGCGTTTGGGCGATAGTATACTATTGTCTGATGTAAATATATAACCGCAGAAGTTATATGTTAATCGAATTACTGCAACATACACAATATGATATTTTTCTATTTTTTTTTCATTACATAAAATATAATCCGCTAATAATCCCAACCAATACTGAAGATACAATCATAAAGGTCTTCAAATTATAATGTTAGTTATTGAATATGTACTTTATCATTTTTTAAAAAGATATATATAACAAATATTTTTTATATTTTGTTTATATGTTAATACTCATAATGTGAATTTATTGATTAGTTTATATATTTAGTCCGTGAATATCATATATTTTTCAATACACTAAATTGAACGACTCAAATGTACTTATTTTTACACTATAAATTATTTTAGATTACTCATTCTCTTGGTAGCAAATTTTCAAAATTCATAATTCAGCATTACATAGTTTTTTAGAATAAATATAAATTTTGAAAATATTAATCAACTTTTTGTGTGTCGTGCACCGGGTGCATGCAGCGATTCGCCAATGGGGGGTGGTGGGCGAATAAGACCGTTGGTGGGGACGGAGTGGGCGAGGACTACGCGGAGGTGAGGATTCGATTCGGAGTCGGTTGGTTTCTCGGGATTCTATTTTTCCCCCCCTTTGACTAACTTAAAAATATATATTTTTTATTTATAATTAATTAATCTTAAATAAATTTAAATTGTAAAAATAATTTTATGTTGTCCACGTGGAAGTTATATTAGATATTATAAGATCAACAAAATATTTTATGTAAAGAGATAAATAATTTAGTGTGTTTCTCTAAATTTTGGCAAGAGGGAATATTTTGCTTGAACATAGAAATTGATTTATCATGTTGACATGTTCAAATATTATTGGAAATTGTTTAGCTGAATGTAATTAGAAATGTAGTGTAGTTAGAAATACATATAATTAAAAATACAGCAGTTATAACTATATATATCATGTTTGATTGGATACAGTAGAAAGCGTCGGAACTATATATAATTTGTTCGGTTGTATGCAGTTAAAAAATATTTTTTTATAATTTTATAATTTTATATATGTGGCTGTAAGAGCAAAAAATTTATTTATATAGTGATTAGGAATGTAAGCTTATCTTTGCCTTAAAATTACTATACCCAACTGCTAAAATTGGAATTATGGCCAATTTGAGTATAATTCCAACTACTGCAGTTGGGTATTTTCATGTAATTCTGACTATAACAGTTGGATTCAAGTATATTAAACCAAACAATGAATTTGCATTTGTATATTCTTACAAATGCAGTACAATTGTAAAATACATACAATCAAACAACCCCTTAGATGGATACGATGAATGATTTACTGTGTTTAACATTACTAGGTAAATAAAGTGGATAATTTATTGTGCTCATATAAGATATTTAGTTGAATCTCTACTGTCTACGGCGATAATCGTATAAACAATATAGAATTATTTTTATATTTAAAAGCTTTGTAAAAAAAATATAATAAAATATTTTAACCGACAAAATAAAATATATATATATATATAAAAGGTTTCCTCTCCCTGGAATAGTAAGATATGTGATAAAACTGGACTTAGGGTATGTTTGGTTCGACGTAAAATTGCTCCGAAATTTTTTTTTCGGTTGAAAAGTAAATTTCCGGCGTTTGTTTGCTCGTTTTACAGATCGTAAGGAAAAGGGGGTTTTCGTTTTCCGCTTTCTCCGAGCGGAAACGAAAACTTTCGCCGCTCAAAATCGCGGCGTTGGGGGCGGGCGACATGAGCAGCACGAGGTCCACGAGGTGACCTCCACCTAGTGGACCGCCCCCTTCTATTATATAAATATATATATATAAATATATATATATAAATAGTATTTTATTTTGTTTATAAATATGTTATTATATAATATTTTTATTTATAAATATTATTTATAAATATATAGAAATTTATTTATAGTATTAAATATATACTATATACTATTATATATTATATTGCATTCTTATTTTATAATATATTTTAAATATATTTTATTTGTAAATATAAATTATAATACTAATATATGTAATATGATAATTATTATATATATAATAATATATATAATATATAAGAAAAAAATATATATATAATAATTTTTTATTTATAACTTTTTCTCTTTTTTTTCCTCCCAACCAAACAATCGTAACGGAAAACTACTTTTTTTTCCTACAAACCAAACACTCTAGAGCGTAAAATTTATTTTCCTCCGAAATTTTTTTTTTTCACGAAAAACTTTTTTCCACGATTTTACGTAGAACCAAACATACCCTTAGTCTACAAGGACGAAGTCATGAAACCGACTAACACCAATCGCTCTCAGGTTACGCGTTACTGTTCCCATCATTTCAACGGGGAAGTGTCCCCGTATGTTCGTCACAATACAGCAGATCCTAGGTGCGTCGAAATTTTCAATATTTTAAAAATTAAATTAAATAATGACCCAAAAATATTTTTGAATAAAAAATTATTAGGTGGCTTCACCGTGACACCATAAATATTTAATTATTTATCACGATCTACTTTTCAGGAATCACGGATCATTAGGGGTGCAACTGGGCCGGGCTTGGGTCGGGTCATACTATACCGAAATCCGGCCCGAAAAAAATATCCGGCTTCAGGTCGGGCTTTTACCCAATTTTTTAAAAATATTAAGGCCGGCCCAAGCCCAAGCCCAATGCCCAATACTCATCGGGCTTTGTGGAGGTCCACTTAATGTATTTGTCACATATTACATATATATTTTTATTTAATATAAATTAAAATAAAATAAAATATTCGCATATCAATAAATAATATATATTATATATAATATTAAATTATATGTATATAACTATATAAAATAATATGTACTATATATTTTTACTTATAGATATGCATAATTTATAATAATATTATTTATAATATATCATCGTATCGAAACTAAATATTTAGTTATATGTATGACATATCGTCACATATATTAATATATATCCTTAATAATACTATATACTATATTTATCATTTATTTCTTGTAGGAACAAATATATTATATATATAACTAAATATCTTATTTTGATAACTAATGTATCGGGCTTTCGGGTCGGGCTCGGGCCGGACTTGGACATGTCCAAATAGGCCCAAAATTTTTTTGGGCTAAAAGCTCAGACCCAAAGTTATAATTTTGATACCCAAAGCCCGGCCCATACATGGCCCATCGGGCCAGGCCTTGTTTAGGCCCGGGCCCAGTTTCTTCCCTACCCATCATTGAGTTCGCAGCTTGATTAATTAGGTATCCTAAACCCAATAACTTGTTGGGTCCAATCCCTCCAAAATATTATAGGTCAGTTATTGAGTATAATCTATTCAGGTGTGGAGGTATATAAGTCTGAATAGAATAGGCTCGATTATTAGGTTACAATATTTTGGGCTAGTAGATTGGGCTCAACAAGTTAGTAGGTCTAGATTACCTAGTTAATCGAGCCACGGGATCAATAATGGATAACAACTTGAGAAGTAGGTAGTGATAGTTTGGTATCAGAGAGGGTCGGCCAGTCGGAAGTGTGAGACCGGATCTCACATCAACTAGCGATCTTGAGCTGTATATACAACTGCACGATTGAGCCTAACGAGAACGTTAGGGTTTAAAGGGGAGAAGTTTGTGACACCCCAAGGCCTGAAAATAGTCCCACATTAGGTAGCTATGGTTAGGTGTGTGGGTATATAGGCCTAAATAGGATAGACTCAATAAGTGGGCTATAACATTTTGGGCTAGCGGATTGGGCCCAACAAGTTATTGGGTTTAAAGTATCCAATTAATCGAATCACGGGTTCAGTGATAGGTGACCTCCTGGGAAGCAAGTCGTGACAGTTTGGTGGTTCAGTGATGGATGACCCCATGGGAAGCAAGTCGTACAGTTTAATATCAGAGTGGGTCAGCCAGTCTGAATTGCAGGTCGTGATAGTTTGGTACCGGAGCGGGTCAGCCAGCGGGAAGTGTGAGACTGAATCTATAACTAGGCTATAGTATTTTGGACTAGTGGATTGGGCCCAACAAATTATTGGATCCATGGTATCCAGTTTATCGAACTGCGTGCTCAGTGAACGATGGATGACCTCGTGGGAAGCGGTTCGTGACAGTTTGGTATTAGAGTGGGTCGGCCAGCCGGTAGCGTGAGATCGGGTTCACATCGCCTAGCGTTTTGGATTGTGTATACAATTGTGCGATGGAGCTTGACGATAGCACGGACTCAATAACTGGGCTATAGCATTTTGGGCTAGTGGATTGGGCCCAACAAATTACTAGGTCTAGGATACTCAGTTAATTAAGCCACGGGCTCAATGATGACCTCCTGAAAATCAGGCCGTGACATTATTACTTTTAATTTTATTATATAAAAAATATACATATATTATTATTCTGGTATCATACTTAATTATAAAATACTAATTTTGGACCAAATTTAGTAGATTTAAGTTTTAAAGGCTTACTTTTTATAAAACTAATTTATGCTAATAGAAAATAAAATTAGCTAAATTGATTTTAAGTGAATGACTTAATCAATAAAGTCCGAATGATTTGATTAAAATCGAACCGGTTCACTGGTTCGATGGTTGAATCGTTGGTTTGAAAGGTTCAAAGTACTTTTTAGACTTATCCGATTCAAAATGTTGAATCAAACCGCTTTATAAACTGTGTCATTGTCGGACCGGTTGAACCGGCTGGTTTGACCTAATTTTTAAATCATTGTTGTGACATGCCAAACCTTGAGAATATCCCTATATCGAATAGTTATGACTAGATGTGGAGGTATATAAGCCTGAATAGACTAGATACAATAACTGGGCTATAGCATTTTGGGCTAGTGGATTAGGTCCAATAAGTTATTAGGTCTAGAGTACATAGTTAATCGAGCCGCGGGCTAAAGTGATGGGTGACCTCCTAGGAAGCTGGTCCTGACAGTTTGATATCAAAGCCGAATACCAGCCGAAAGTTTGAGAGCTAAATGCTATGCGGGACAAAGTGTACATTCCAAGGCTTGAGAATAATCCCACATCGGATAGTTATGACTAGATGTAGAGGTATATAAGCCTGCATAGGTTAGACACAATAACTGGGCTATAGCATTTTAGGCTAGTGGATTGGTTCCAACAAGTTATTAGGTTTAAAGTACGCACTTAATCGAACCGCGGGCTAAGGTGATGGGTGACCCTGGGAAGCAAGTCCTGACAATTGTAAATTTCATGCACTACACTCAAAAGTACAGGAGCATTTGTGCTTGTGAGTCTATAGTCACCGGATCGTCTCAAGATCTGTGCACTATTAACGACATGTCCTATTAAGTCTCCTTTACTAGTGCTGCATGGATCTTGAGGTGATCCGACGGCTAAAAAATTACAAGCACGTTGAGTTCCTGCGCTTTTAAAAGCACAGGATGACATATTTTTGTAAGGAGTTCTAATATATTTCAATAATGTTATAGCTTATTTTGTTCCACCATATAAGCATTCTATTATAAATAGAAAAAAATTAACTTTTTTTCCTTTGAATAAGAAGTTTAAAATTTGGTAACATACTAAGGAGTTTAAATAGATTTGATAAAATACTAAATTTTTTAAATAAATATATGAAAGTTCTTTGAAATTGTATACTTGGTTTAAAACTTAAGTATTCAAACATAGGGAGAATTAAATGAATAAAAATGATAGTTCACATTGTCTCAAATTAAAAATAGAAGTTGAGGGTGCTATTTAAGAATTCAATATAGATGAGACTTGAGAGGGGTGATATTATCTGTAACGACTTGACCGGCTACCTAGGTGTCATGAATACTGACACGGGATACGGGACACGATACGACTCGGACACCGCGATTCGACAGCTTTCAAAAAATTAGAATACAGACACGACATGAACACCACTAATAAAATATAATATTATAATATAATAATATATTTTTATTATATATAAAATATTAATTTGGTAAAATATTGTTATATTTTTCTCATACGATGAAAGTTAGTAAAATTTTCATTGATAGTTCATATATTTAAAAAAAAAAATTTCTCCATCGTACATAATTTATTTATATTGTCAAAAAAAATTATAGGCATTCATCAAAAGCTAAAATATTTATCATTACATTATATATGCATAGAAAATATATATATATATATATATATATATATATATATATATATATATATATATATAAGAGAGAGAGAGAGAGAGAGCTAGGCTGGTATACTATCGGTAGCATGAAGGCCTCTATGCTACCAAGTTATTTTCAATGATGCGGCTTCCAAATCAATGATCGGCTCCGTTAGACTTGATTTACAATATTGAAAGTATTTGGAAACTAAATTTCATAATTTTTCGACAATATTTAGCTAGTGATCAAAATGTCTCAAAATTGACAATTTTAATGGTCGATGTGATGCGTTTGTGAATGTAACGGTGTAGAACAATCCAAATCTAATGAAATTTTTATAGAATTTTTTTTTTCACTATCTAGAGTAAGATCAGTACCTCTGATCTTAAATTCAAATCTTTTATCATCATTTTTTACGAGATTTTTATTTTCAGCCGTTCATTTTTAGACTACTCGTTTGATAGGTAAATGATGTCGAAAAATTATAAAATTTAGTTTCCAAATATTTTCAATAGTGTAGATCAAGTCTAACGGAGCCGATCGTCGATTTGAGAGCCGCATCATTGAAAACAATTTGGTAGCACGGAGGCCTCCGTGCTACCGATAGTATAACAGCCGGACTCTATATATATATGCGCTATGGATCGGCATTGAACGCGCATCCAAGGGGTGTCCACATCGGACACGTGTCCGACACGAACACGTGCATGTCCGATACGACACGCGAGACTTATAGAAGTGTCCGTGATACATAGCCTGCTACCAATAATAAATAATTGGGTTTAGATCACCGATCCAAAATACTTAATCTCGGTTATTATTGTTAGGGTACATGCCATCTTATATTTTCAATCAAAATTTCTTTTCATCTAATGTAGGACTATTAGAATGTTATAGACTTCTGTTTAGACTCTGATTTTCTCGTCAGTTTCAAACTCAATCATAAATATATATACCAGAATTATCAGGTGATGAGACATTACCGCCGATGATGCTGCGACCGGTGGTCTCACCAACGTCGCTGCGTCCAACGCTACCACCGCTGCTCCTACCTTCCCTATTCACTAATTTCAAATTAACCATTACAATTTTTTTTTTTTGTGATTTTAAGACTTATGTAATTAACATTACAAATAATTATTTTACCAATTATTATTATAATTAAATGCCCTTATTTACACCTTATTATCATCTGTACATATGATAGGTGGTGGCAAATTTTATTCCCACCTCTATTCACTGGCAGGAGATAATTAAGTTTATTCTAACTTTTAAAAATAATTATATATTATATATTATATATTATATATTATATATAATATAATTTTATTAGTTTTTAATGTGTATATTACTAATATATATTTTTATTTACTTGTTCATTATACATGCCTGTAGCTTGGAATATATCGAGCAATGAAATTCAGAGTTCACAACTATTCTCTCGCATCCCAACAAATATACGATATTTAGTTTTGGGAGGTACGACAAATTTTTACAATAAATTTTTTTGTTGCATATGGAGGACTGTTTATTATAGATTTTTAAATTTATAAGTCAAATATTATGTTTAAAATAATATTTTATAGGGGCAATTGCTTATATATCCCTGAAAAGTTTTCGACTTTCCGATTTATCCCTCTTACGGGACTAATATTGAAAATACCCTTTTTACGTTCCAACATATTTTCAATATACCCGTAGAGTTAAATTTTGTTAGTGAACTGTTTGCAATAGCCGTTATCTCTGTAAAATTACTATTTTACCCTTTCAAATATACCCTACTACCATAACCAACTTTTCTTATTTGCCCTCAAGCTAGAGGCAAAAAAAGTATTTTAATTTTTGGTCTTTTCAAATATACCCTTCTATCATTACCAACTTTTCTTATTTGCTCTTAAATTAAGGGCAAAAAAAGTATTTTGATTTTTTTAAACTCTCGTAGACATTTAACTCACGTTTAACCCAAGTTAACTTAATGGGTGGTAACTGTAGGGGTATTTTTGAATAACGGAAGAACGTACGAGAGGTATATTGGAAAGAAAAAAAAAGTAGGAATAAATGAGATATTTTCTAAGTTTTGAGGGGTATATAGGTAATTATCACTATTTTATAAGACCTATTTAGAATGACATATTTTGCTTAATAATCTTTTACTAATAAGTCTCTATTAATAAAACTTAAGTTTATTTTTTTATCAACACGGAGTCACCTAACCTTCACCCATTTTTTGCTTTTACCTTTTCTAAAATATTTTCTAATTAACAAAAAATATATTTAAGGTTATTGTGCTATAAAGTTTGGTTACAGTTATTGTTTTCTTTCTAAAGCTAGATGTGTATTTTTTTACTTTTTTTAGCAGCAGAGATATCAGAGTAAAATATTATTCTACTGTTAAGTTTTTTTTTTTTAAAAAAAATCTATCTGTTTTATCGCTCACTTTATATAAACTATAATAATTATTACTGTCCCTGTGATTTACTTATTGCAAGATTAAATTTTATTCTGTTACATTATTCCTTTTTATTTAAAGCCAAATTAAAGACTCTCACTATAGAAAAACTTCCCCAGGCTAGAGATTTAAGAGTGCAATAGCTTCAAATTAATGTAAATTTTTTAATTACAAACAATCATAATAAAAATTCTATTGCTATTTGGTGCATTGCGCGAGTTAATTGCTAATTAAAGCAATTCTTAGAACACACCCCTACCATAGGTGTAAAATATATAGGATGTGTTTACTTTCTTTTTTTTAACTAAAATCTAGTAAAATCTTTTGAACCCTTGGATGACCAAGGGTGTAAAACCTATACTCTATAAAGAATATACACCTAGCATTTTTTATATAATTATATAAAAATTTAGGCTAAATTATAGAAAACCTCAATGTCAAAATTTAATTTTTCACTTTTCCCCCCTGTTATTTAAAAATCTATATTTTGCCCCCCTAAAAAATAAAAAATATACACAGGGAGTTACGGTATTAACTTTGATGGCAAAATGACCAAAATGCCCTTCCGTATGTTCATCTTCTTCCCAATCTTGCAACCCTACGGTCCTTTTACTCCATTATTCGCGCATCTTTCAACCCCAAATCCGACTTCGTTTCCTTCGGCTGCTTCCTCGCTCCTCCTATATCTTTGTCGCCTATCCATTTTAACGACGGTAGGAAGTAGATTCGGGCGGGTGTGGAGGGAGAGGTGGGCAAAGGCGAGCACGAGGCGGCGGAGAAGAGCGAGGGCGTGCGTGGGATCGGACGGGCGGTGAGCAACGGCGAGGCGGCAGAGGAGGGCGAAGCAACGCGGCGGGTGGCGACGGTGAGGAGGGAAAAGGGGATCTGGGAGAGGAAAGGGTTTCGAGGATATTTTGGGTATTAAAAAAATATAATAATAAAATATGAACGGAACCCTAACGGAACACTGACGGCGGGGGCAAAATGCAAATTTTTTATATTTTAGGGGGGCAAAATATAAATTTTTAAATGACAGGGGAAAAAGTGAAAAATTGAGTTTTGACAGGAAGCTTTTCTGTAATTTAACCAAAAACTTATAAATTTTAAAATAAGTAATACTATTTGTACATCTACAATCTAGCCATAAGATATATATTTTAGACTTTCCACAGGTAAAATCCATCGAGTAATAGTATGATTTTGTTCTTTTTTTACACTAAAAACTTAAAAGGGCCTTTTTAAATCTTAGGATGCAAATATATAAAGATGTGGAGTAGCATTTTACTTAAAAAATTTATGGCTTAATTATATTAAATTATAGGTTTTAAAATTTAAAAATAGAATTTAGATTTAAAATAAAAATTTAAATTTAAAAATTAAAGTTAAGATCAAACATAATCTTTTAGATAGCTCTCTCCACTTTCAATGACTTCGAAATTTTTTGAGCTAAAGTTAAAAAAGTGAAATTTAGTTATAACTCTCTTTACCAATCTACTTTTGTAAAATTATTTTTATATTCACTTTCGCAAACTAAATAATTATTAAATATCACTTTCTCAAAGTATTACCTTCCGTATTTTACTTTCAGTTTACCAAACATGTCCATACAGATTTTTTTTACCACAAAAAATGCAAGTAGAAAATTAATAACTTTTTTTCTCCGTACTACATTCTTTTTACAAATCTTTTTAAAATTATATTTAGACTTAGACTCGGTTTAGAATTACAAAAAGACTTGCATTTCATATAGTTAAAAAGTGCAATAAAAAAATAATTCATTGGTTGAAATATATTTTTTGCTACTTCACAAAAAATGAAAAACCATATCTTAATATGCTTTTACTTAACTCCATTTCGTCTAAGATTGTTGGACCGTCCTCAATATCAAGCGCATTCTTTTTTTTAAGAGAAAAGTAGTAAATTTACTTGCTTAATTTATTTTTAAAAAAATAAACTCAACTGGAAATATAAGTCGATTAGATTTCGAATTTGGAATCTCAGGTACCAACTATCAAATCCTTATTCAACTGAACTAGATACGGCCGGAAAAAAAAAATTAGTGGGGCATGTATCACTTTTATCTCTATCTAGGGTTATAATTTTTTCCTCCAGGATTTAATTCTTTTTTTGAATTTTAGTATTAAAAGAATACCTAACAAATTATTAGATGGAGGTAAAATTAATACGCGTAAGCTGATCGCGAGCTCCCCAATAATATTTTGTTGGGGAGCTCGCCACTGAAGTTTTATCCTGCGGTCTGTAATGTCAAATGAATTCTTAATAAGTTAATAGTGTGTAATTAAAAAAAGGAAAATTATGAGTGAACGGGTGAAGGTGTTTACTATCTTTAGGTATCTTTCTAGGTCGGTGCATTGCACCCTTGACCTGTTTGTTGAGCAATATCTTAGTACGAGAGAACGGTGAACATTTAAATAGAAATGCTCCTATTTTAAAGGTAAAAAATGTATGAAGACCCCTTCAACTATTGGGCATTTGAAATGACCATCCCAACTATTTTATCTATTTATTTTAATTTATTGACATCCTTTCAACTTTTAAATTTTTTTTTAATTTAAACTTTTATATATAATTAAGCTAAAAATGTTATGAAATTCAATGACTCGATAAGTGATCTAGTTTTATTAGCTTAAAAAAAATCAAATTATTGAACTTGATAAACTTATTAATAAATTTGATAAAATTCTCGAATATTTTAACTAAAATTACTTAATTTTAAAAAATTAGAAGTTGAGGTGGTCTTACTATAAAAAAAAAAAAGTACTATGGGGGGCTATTTCAGAATGGCCTATAGTTGAGAGGGTCTCCATACATTTTTGCCATTTGGTTTAAAAAGAAGAAGAAAGAAACTATCTTAATTAAAGAATTTAATAGCGATGATTAGGGGTGTAATTGGTTCGGTTTGGTTCTGGCAAAATTTTGAGGTTTGAAAAGATTTACGACAGAACCGAACCGATTTATACTAAAAATCGATTCAAATCAAACTGAATTAATTTGATTTGGTTCGATTTTGCAATTAGTTTTTTAATTTTTTATTGCTTATAAATTAATTTATAATTTAAGTTTCAAAATTGAATCATTATGAAATCACACAAAAAATTAATTATTAACATGGAATTTGAAAAATGTGTTGATATGTCATCAAGATTTGATCATAAATATAAAATTTTAATAAATAGTTTGGATAAAAAGTGTAGAGAATATTACTATTCGATTTTCAGTTCAGTTCGGTTAAAAAATATGTTCAAATCGAATCAAAACCGAAAAATCAAAATTTTAGTAAATTTCAAAACCGAATAGACTCGAGAATCATATAAACCGAACTAAATAATCATATTCGATTTAATCCGATTTGGTTTTGGATTTGGGACCAAACCGTGTACATCCCTAGCACATTGCATCGTTATCTAAAGCATATAAAATTAAAAAAAAATTATATTTTGAGGTCCTTTTGGTCACCACGATCTATTACAAGTTTCAACAATCAAGATTCCAAAGGAGTAAAAATATATAAAAAAGGATAATGTTTGCTCTACTTCCAAGGTGCACCCTGATCAAAGTGTCTCCATTCTATTCAATTCCAAGGATAAAATAGTTAATTTATAAAAATTAACACTATTATGCCAACCCAATAGTCCAACATCGGATGAGAATATGATTGTCATTGGATTTATATAAGACTTGTGCCACTAGTAGTAATAACTGGACTTAAGTATTTTGGGTTGTTAATTGGGCCCAACGAGTTATTATTGCTAGTGGGCTGGGTCGTTACATTTGGTATCAGAACCGATTCACCAACCGAAAGTGTGAGATGAGTCTCGGTTGAGCCAGGTTGTACAGCGGAGAGAGCGAGACTCTAATGCTGTTGACTGTTGTGGGTGGAGCGCGGCTCACCCAATAGTTCCACATCGGATGGGAATGAAATTGTCATTGGATTTATATAAGACTTGAGCCACTAGTAACAATAACTGGACTTAAATATTTTAGATTTTTTATTTGGCCCAACGAATTATTATTGCTAGTGGGCTGGGTCGTTACAACTATATATAATATAATTTTTTACTTTTTGTAAGATCAATTTTTTTTTTGTTGATAAATATGGTATTAGAATTCTAAGTTCTCTATGTTTGAAGAAGATTTTCACCATATGTATCCCTGAACATTGAATTGGGAAATGTTTGGGGCATCAATTTACTCTTTAATAGTAGGAGTTAATATGCTTATCTCTCTTCGAGGGAAAAAATTTCAGTGGGGAGTTTTCCTAAGATGCATCGTTAAGAAGCTCTAATCGTTATCATGTGTCATTTTTTTTCTCTATCTAATGATTATAATTTTTTTCTCTAAAATTTAGAATTTTTTTTTAATTTTAATATTAAAAAACACGCAACGAATTATTGGATGGAGACAACACTAACAAGTAGCAGCGGATTGTGGGCTTTCCAATGAGGCATTGTTGGGGAGCTCTTTATTAAAGTTTTGTCCCTCAGAGTAGCGGATCATGGACTCTCTACTGAGGCGTTGTTGGGGAGCTTTCCACTAAAGTTTTATCCCTTTCAGAGCACTATCCTCTTTTTGCGTGTCACTAGAGCTATATTACTTCTCTCGAAATATATTTTAACCCTAATTTAGTATTCAGATATATCTAATACTATTAGGTTAAAAAAAGTTAGACCAAAAATATATAGACATATATGCTTTTCTGTTTTTTTCAGTTGGATTAAAAAATTATGTCACACTTGAGTCGTTGAGATCTACAAAACGCGATCTTTTATAAAAATAAATAAATATTTTCTACCATACTTTTGTACCGTATATAATACAATTTCTCTATAAAACTCACAAAAATTCTCAGACAAAATTTATGCGGTGGAAAGCTACATAAGCATGTAATTTATCACCGGGATGTTTCCTTTTGGAGGCTACTGGTCACCTTTGGAATTGTTAGATCAGTTTAAAAGAAATTTTAGAGGAAAACACAGGTTTTACACCTAACACATGTTGTTGGTAATTTTATTATTTTTTGTTGGCCTCGTAATGATGGAAGATGAAGACCATTGTCAACTGTTGCATTGAACATTAATCTTATCTCGATTAATTACTTTTCAGGGAGATTAACAAAGTTCCTACAAACCTGATACTATATTATTACTGCAACATGCTTATGTGGCATAACTTTATTTGATGCCTTTTTAGTTGTGAAGTTATTAAGAAAAATGTATAAAGACCACGTAACTCCAGCTCTTTTGTAAATATGCGTTCGAACTTTTAGTTTTAAGATTCTTTAAATTTTATCAAATAGTTCAATAGATCACTCTCCTTAATTAAATTTATTATTTATATAACCATTTTGATCGCCTGTAGTACACATAATCTTGTAAAGCATCAAAAGATTAATTAGTAATAACTTTTATTCAATTATTTGATAAAATTTAAAATATTAAACTGGCAAAATTAAAAATTCAAATGCCTGTTTGTAAAAGTATTAAAAATTGAAGAGCAAATGGATTGGATTATAGGTAGGTTGGGTGTAAGAAATATTTTTTTAAAAAATTTATTGCAACAATATTTTCTTTATGGACTGTTGATATAATTTAATATCAATGTATTGTACATAAATTAACTTGTACATACATACATACTAATTAATATTTACATACTAATTAATATTTAAAGAAGGGGTGTATGGAAGCTTTTATTGGGAAACAGAACCAAAGAAATAACAGCAAAGGATCTAGCTTTGACTGCTGCATGTTGGTGGACGATTTGACGAAAAAAAATAACATGATTTTTAGAAAGCAATCTTTTGACCCCTTAGCTGCCGTTAGACGAGTTCAAAATGTGAAAAAAAAATCGGCTGAATTTTACAGCACCGAATAACGGGATTTGAATTTGAATTATAATATCGCTCTTTTTTATTTTTTATTTTTTTCGTCCTTAATTCTTTCAAGACTTCGATGTCTCAATTTTTATAGTTAAATTTATTTTTCAAATAAATGACGGAACGGCGTGTTACCTTTATCTCAGAAAAAGAAAATAAAATATCTATAAATTGTACAAAAACACATTTCTTCCTTTTCAAATGATTTTCACAGGTTTGATAACCAGCTGCAAAAAGTTAAAAACAATAGGCTCTGCACCAAGGTTGTACTACAAATATCCTAGAACCTGGTTTGCAGAGAATCCACTGTAACAAAAAAGTTACTCCTTGGATGTATACAACACAAGGAGGAAATATATACAGATGAGCCTCTTTTGGGTTCTTTTAGAAGCAGTGCATGTTTTAACCATTCATAACAATACTAAGAATTAAATAATAAGTCTTTATAGACATCTAGGCCTACAATTTATAGATTTCATGATGCAGCCACTCAAAGAGTGCACCATCACATCTAATCCAGCTACCCTCCCCAGCTAGTACCAGGCCAAATAGAAAGAAAGTAGCATTAGCATGTGTGTAATCAATGCACATTCTTGCTCTCCAGCTCACTCCCAGCCAAAGTTTCCTACTCCACCATCAAAACCCAACACTGGTAAAAAAAAACCCAAAAAGAAAAAAAGAAAAACCCAACATCTCCAAGAATCAATCTATAAATTGGCTCTCACCTTCATGTAGTGCTTCATGTTTCCCTCTCTCCACAATGAACACTCACAAGCTAGTAAATCACTTTCCCCTTCTTATTCTCTTCTTCTTGATTTCCACCACTACCATTGCCATTGCCTCCTCTTCTTCAGAAAGAGAAACATACATAGTTCATCTGCAATCACCACCACCAGATATTGGCTTGTTGACTATTGATGATTGGCACAGATCATTCCTGCCGCAAGACGAGCCGCGGCTGATCTGCTCTTACACCGAAGTCTTCAGCGGCTTCGCCGCGAAGCTCACGGAGGAAGAAGTCAGCATCATACAGAAGAAAGACGCGCTTATTCGCGTCTACCGTGACAGGCTCCTTCCACTCGCGACGACTCACTCCCCGGAGTTTCTCGGCCTGCGCGTCGGAAACGGCTTCTGGAACGTCTCCGGCCTCGGCAGAGGCGTCATCATCGGAGTTCTCGATACCGGCCTACTGCCCACGCATCCTTCGTTCGGCGACGAGGGCCTCCCCCCGCCGCCGCGTCGCTGGAAAGGCGTTTGCTATTTTAACGGCGCGGGCTGCAACAACAAGATAATCGGGGCGCGCGCGATCGGAAGCACTACTGCGAACGCGACCGGGCCGCCGGTCGACGACGCGGGGCACGGCACTCACACTGCTAGCACAGCTGCTGGGAACTTTGTGACGGACGCAAGTGTTCGAGGAAATGCCAATGGGACCGCGGCGGGGATCGCCCCGCACGCGCACTTGGCGATTTACAAGGTGTGCAGCCGGAGCCGGTGTTCGATGGTTGATATTCTGGCCGGGCTGGACGCCGCCGTTAAGGACGGCGTCGACGTTATCTCGCTCTCGCTCGGCGGCTGCTCCGCGCCGTTCGAGTACGATCCGATCGCAATTGCGGCCTTCAAAGCGATGGAGAAGGGGATCTTCGTGAGCTGCGCGGCCGGCAACGAAGGGCCGGCGCCGAGCTCCGTCTCCAATGCCGCCCCTTGGGTGCTCACCGTGGCGGCCGGCACCATGGATAGAGCCATCAGGGCCAAAGTTAAGCTCGGCGACGGGCGAGAATTCGACGGCGAATCGCTCTTCCAGTCTCCGAACTTCACTTCCACTCGGTTTCCGCTAATTTACCCTGCAACCAACACTTCTGCCGGTGCCGATTGTAGCTTTCTAGACAATTTCGATATCAAGGGAAAGATCGTGCTGTGTCAGAGCCCCGGATTGACCGGAAGGATCGACGCGGGCATTGCCGTTTCAGCATTCGGCGGCGCGGGCATGATCTTGATGAATCTGAAGCCCGACGGATACACCACTTTCGCCGATGCTCACGTCCTCCCCGCGTCGCATGTGAGCTACGCCGCAGGTTCGGAGATCATCTCCTACGTCAATTCGACTAGCGACCCGACGGCGACGATCGCCTTCGAGGGGACGGTGATCGGATCGTCCCCTGCTCCGACGGTCGTGTTCTTCTCTTCGAGAGGGCCGGGAAAAGCTAGCCCGGGTATTGTAAAGCCGGACATCACCGGTCCCGGTATGAACATCTTAGCGGCGTGGGCAGCGCCGGAGGAAACGAGATCGACGTTGGCAATTTCTACTGAACGAACTTTCAACATGGTCTCCGGCACTTCGATGTCGACGCCGCATCTCAGCGGCGTCGCCGCGCTTATAAAGAGCGTGCACCCGCAATGGTCCCCTGCCGCGATCAAGTCGGCGATCATGACGACCTCCGATTTCGTCGACCATAGTGGTGAGCCCATAAAGGACGAGCAGTACCAAAAGGCGAGCTTCTTCGCCATGGGTGCAGGTTATGTGAACCCGTCGAGAGCCGTCGATCCGGGCCTTGTTTACGATCTCGACGTAAACGATTACATAGCATATCTCTGTGGGCTAGGGATAGGAGACGCCGGAGTTTCCGCCGTAGCTCACCGCAACATCAGGTGTTCGACGATAAAAAACGTCACGGAAGCAGAGTTGAACTACCCGTCAATACTAGTAAATCCGCAGGATAAACCGATTACGGTGAAGCGGACCGTGACGAACGTGGGGAAAGCGAGTTCGACGTACGTAGCTGCGGTGGAAGTGCCCGAGGAGGCGGTGGTGGTGAGAGTGCGGCCGATGATTCTGCACTTCTCGAAGGCGAATGAGAAGAAGAGCTTCGCGGTGACGGTGCGACGCAAGGGTGGGAGCAAGAATGGTGTTGAAGGGAATTTGAAGTGGGTTTCTGGAGAACATGTTGTGAGGAGTCCAATTCTCATCCCTGCTAAGAGCTCTGCTTCCTTTGGAAGCGCTTTTGCTGTAAATAGTTAATTGGCCATATGATATATATAGTTTGAGGAGAATAGATCCAGTTTCTTTTGGGATCAACCTTTTTGGCTTCCCTATCTTCTATTTGTTTGCCATATGTGGGGCTATGCATTGGGTATACATTAATTCTGTATGTTTTTGTTAGATTTTTTTTTTCGATAATATAATATCAAAATTAATTCTAAATCTCTTTTATGAGGTCGTATGTTCAGTCTCTGCTTTTCAGAAATATTGTTTTAACTGTAAATATCAAAATATCTTGAGCAATGTTAGGGGATTGAATGTGAAATCATGTAAACTCGATTTTGACTATTATTGAACGAGTGGAACATACGCAAACCGGCCGGTGGAGATTTTCTAGAGTTTTAAGATCATTAAGAATATTGAAATAAGTACTTTTGACCACCGCACTTCAAAAAGGAACGCAGGAAATGCTTTTCGAGTCCCCTGGAAAGGGTCTCTTATGCGTTGTTGATCTTCTTAGCAAGTCCACATATCAGTTTAGATTGTTGTGTACACAAAACAAATTGAAAATCTTTACAACATGAATGCCAGCAAACTAACACACGCCTAATTAAGGGCAGTATTTTTAGAGAACTGGAGCTGTATGTTAGGGACTTAGAAAAATTCTGCGCAGTCCGGTTCCTGGCCCAACTCCGTAAGCTGAAAACGAATCGAAATGGGTTGACGGTGAGATCCGAACCCGACCCGCTTTGAGTGAATGAAGGGTTGTGTAACCGCTGCCATAAAACCTCATTATTTCTTAAAAAAAAAACAGCCAAGAGGTGGAGAGACTCTTGGGCTTGGCATTGATGATGGCTCATTAAGTGTAGTTAATGGGTGAGTTAATGGGTGAGTTATGGTGGCTAGGTTCATTGTATCTAGTAGCCTATAAATAGTGGGTGAGTGGTCAAGGCCAATGTACACAAGAGAGTGTGTATGTATTGTAATCTTCTTTTTCTAAGTAATTGAGAGTAATTAGTTTTTTTGGGTTAACTTCTACTTCTCTCTTTTATTCCCTTTGCAAATACTTAGTCGTAGGGCGCGAAGGTCCGGGCTAGCAACAGGGATGAAGGCTTGTCCATCTTTGCGGAGAAAGGTGGGCGCCGCACGGGATTTGCGAACAAAAACGCTAAGGCCGTGACATGTAGACCCTGTTTAGATGTCACAATCAGTTATCTACTGACATATTTGGTTGCAATATATTCCACCCATAAAAGTAGGAAGCTGCCAACTTTATTTTTTTAGAAATTAATTTATCTGAAAATATAAAGCAACTAAAGCTCCAAACATTCATCCCTTTTCCACTCAGGAATCGGAGCCGGAGTGGACGAATCTGTTTGTGAGTATTTGGTATGCGGAAGTCCTATTTCGATTCCGATTTTCGGATGAATGAGAATCCTCCAATCATCTCTTTTTCCTATCCGGTTCCGGATTGGAAGTAGAATCCAGACGGAAAGAATGCACTTTACGAAAATATCTCAATTATTTTTATATTTTTATTTCAAATTAAATTTATTTTTTTGACACTAATTTTTAATTAAAATTTAAATTTAAATTTTCTAATTATTATAATTAGATTCTTAATCTTTTACCCAAGCCTCAATTCTACCTTTCTAATTATTGCAATTGGGTTCCTAACCTTTCCTAATTGTTTCAATTAGATTCTTCCCATTTTAGGTTGGATACAACTTGGTACAAATAAAATTCTAACACTAATTTCTTCCGCGTTAAATAATAATTTTTTCTTATTAATCTTAAAAGCTATTTGGTGCCCTTAAATTTTATAGATTATATTTTTTTTAACATAAGCTTTAAAATGCTAGATGCGAGCAGCCGAGATCGAATTCTCCACCCCTTATTAAGCGGCTGAAATATTTACCAACTGTACTAAATATTGATAGCACAATTATTTATCAATTATTTGCAAAATGATAATATAGGCGCAATTTTATAAACGGATCAAATATAGCTAATTTTATAAACGTATATTTTTCGAGAAGAAAGAAATTAGAAGATTCTGGTTGTTTCCATCCGAAGAATGAAAAATGGTGGCTAAAAATCGCTTGTCTACGCTACTAGTTTTTTTTTTTTTTTTTGGTCTTCTTTTTTCGCACGAGACTTCGAGAAAATCCAACGACACTTGCACACCAATGAACTCAAACACCTCTCTCTTTCTTGTACATATATTCCATCTAAAAAAATATTATTGCTATTAAAAATTTAAGAATAATATCTAATATATTCTTTAAAATTTTTAAAAATATATTTTATTTATAGAGGACCAAAATATTTGTGTTGATTTTAAATAATATATATTTTTTTAGAATTTACTAATGATATTGAATTTTAAAATAATATTTTGATAATTTTAAAATAAATTTAAAAATTTTGAATAATAGAAAGAGATAAATAAGCAAAAGTCTTTTGGATGACCTAGCTATTCAAAAGATAGGAACAAGTGTGGGAATAATGAAAATAGCGTTTGGATGAAAATTAGGTTATTTTCGGGGATAAGAGAAATAACGTTTGGATAGATAATATGAAATAAGAAAAATAGTAGGTAGTTATATATAAAAAATGAAGGTATAAGTTAGGATAGTTATACTAGCTTATTTCAGATACCCGAGAACTATTATTCTGGGATAAAAAATTTACGTTTGGATATAAAGTGGGGTTATACCCCCTTATCCCCGATCCAAACGCTACCTAAAAATTTAAATGTCTATCAGTATGCTCCATGTCTGCTGTATCATATCAGGCCAACAAACTACTGACATGGTACAACTTTCGAGTTATTACTTCAATTTTTTATAAACTAATAATAGTTATATTAATTAAATACAAAAAGTTTATAAAAATATATAGTAAGTAATTTTAATATATTAATTTTTAAAAATAAGTACTTTTATAATGGCCTTTTTGCATAAAAAATCCACTAGTTTTGGGCTTTTGCAAAATTGGGTCGCTATTTTCGATTTTGCAAATTCGGTCCGAATTTTCAGTAAACTGACCAAAATACTCTTGTTACTTTTTCTCTCTCCTCTTTTTTTTTCTCGCTCTTTTTTTTTTCTCTTCGAAGAAGGCTGCTTTCGTGCATGCGCTCGTCGACGCGCCGGGGGCGTCTTCTTCTCCGGCGTCGGCAAGTCCGGGCTCGTGGCTCGGAAGCTCGCAGAGGATGGGGAGGTGGATGACGCCGCGGTCGCAGAGCGGGGAGCGCGGTGAGCGGGGGCGCAGGGGACGAGCCCCCCGCGCCCGCGCTCGCGTCCCCTGCGCCCCTGCGCCCGCGCCCGCTCCCGCTCCCGCTCCCGCCTGGGCCGGCGTCGCTCGGGACGGCAGCGGCGAGCAGCGGGACCCGCGGCGCCGGCGCCGGGCCCCGCCGCTCGCCTCGCCGCGGGCCCCGCCGCCGCCGTCCCGAGCCACGCGGGGCCTCTGCCGGCGTCGCTCGCCCCGCCACGGGCCCGTCGTCGTCGTCCTCCTCCTCCTCCTCCTCTGAGGCCTCCTCCTCGTCGTTGTCGTGCTCCTCCTCCCCGCCTCCCCCCGATTCCGAGCGCTTCCTCCAGATCCGCCCCGCGCCGCGCGCCCCAGAGAGGGAGGTGACCGGATCCGAGTTTGGTTGGGGAGAAATGGTGCAACAAGAAAAAATGGTGCAACAAGAAAAAATGGTGCAACGAGAAAGAAGAAGAGAAAAAGAAATTGTGTAATTTTTATCCAAACAGTGTAGAGGTGGTGACCGGATCCGAGTTTGGTTGGGGAGAAATGGTGCGACAAGGAGAAATAGTGCAACGAGGAGAAATGGTGCAACGAGAAAGAAGAAGAGAAAAAAAATAGTGTAATTTTCATCCAAAGAGTGCAATTTTGGTCTAAAAAGTGTAATTTTCATCTCAAAGAGTGATTTTCATCTCAAAGAGGCAATTTGCACTGTTAAAATAATATTACACTGTTTGGATAAAAATTACACTATTTTTTTTTCTCTTCTTCTTTCTCGTTGTACCATTTCTCCTCGTTGCACCATTTCTCCTTGTTGCGCCATTTCTCCCCAACCAAACTCGAATCCGGTCACCTCCCTTTCTGGGGCGCGCCGTGCGGGGCAGATCTGGAGGAAGCGCTCGGAATCGGGGGAGGCGGGGAGGAGGAGCACGACGACGAGGAGGAGGCCTCAGAAGAGGAGGAGGAGGACGAGGACGACGACGGGGCCCGTGGCGGGGCGAGCAACGCCGGCAGAGGCCCCGCGTGGCTCGGGACGGCGGCGGCGGGGCTCGCGGCGGGGCTCGGCACCGGCGCCGCGGGCCCTGCTGCTCGCCGCCGCCGCCGCGAGCGACCCGAGCGACGCCGGCCCAGGCGGGAGCAGGGCGCGGCGCAGGGGGCGCCGGGGGCGCGGGGCGCAGGGGGCGCGGGTGCAGGGGCGCGGGGGCCGTAGGCGCGGGCGCAGGGTGCGTAGGGGGCGCCGAGGGCGCGGGTGCGGGCGCGGGCGCAGGGGCGCGGGGGGCGCGGGCGCGGGGGGCTCATCCCCTGCGCCCTCGCTCGCCGCGCTCCCCGCTCCCCGCTCTGCGACTGCGGCGTCGTCCACCTCCCCATCCTCCACGAGCTTCCGAGCCACGAGCTCGGACTTGCCGACGCCGGAGAAGAAGACGGCCCCTCGGCGCGTCGACGAGAGCCTGCACGAACGCCGCCTTCTTCGGAGAGAAAAAAAAGAGCGAGAAAAAAAAAGAGGAGAGAGAAAAAGTAACAAAGGTATTTTAGTCAGTTTACAGAAAATTCGGACCCAATCTGCAAAATCGAAAATAGCAACCCAATTTTGCAAAAGCCCAAAATTAGTGAATTTTTTATGCAAAAAGGCCTTTTATAATCAACATATATCTGTGTGGCACGATACTGATAAGTATTCGATGCAATTTCGTGCCACGGTACTAAATTCTTAATTATTATTTTTCAAATTTTACTCTTTCACCTCTTAAATAAATTTAAAGCAAAAAGTATTAAAAATAAAGATAATAAGAAAATAGAAATATAAATAGCAACCAATCGATTTTAGCGCAAGTGACAAAAAAAAAAACTTGATGATTGATATTCGAAAAAAATAAAGGAAACGAATAGCATACAAGCTTTCTCTTTCTCAAAAAAAAAAAAGAAAAAAAAAAAGAAAAAAAGAAAAGAAAAAAAGAAAGTCGGTGAGACCCGCAAGCAAGAACGACGATAAATAACACACCCCCTCTCTATCTAATAAAAATGGCGGCGTTTCTCCGAGCCTTGAGCGCCGCTGCAGCTCTCCCCGCCGCAGCCTTAGCAGTTTCTCTCTCCTCCTCCTCCTCCTCCTCCTCCTCCTCGTTCCCATCTAGGGTTTACTTCCCCTTCCCCTCTTCCTCTCTCTACTCCTCTTCTTCGACACCCAAAACCCTCGCGCCCGCCACAAGAAACCCTAGCCCCCCCCGCCCCTTCGCCACCGTAAGCATGGTTTCGCCATCGACCGAGCTTAAGAACCCCGATCAGGTTTGGATTCGTCCCTCGCCCATCTTGTTCGTGTTGTGAAATTTGGTTTTTTTTCCTAATCTTTGAGTGTTGGTTTCTCTTCTCCGCAGAGGGATGGGGCGCTTCCGGAACTTTTGGTATGTTTGATCTCACTATTTTTAAGAAGTTTCTTATTGATCTCGATGTTACCATGTGGCTTGGCGAATATCATGCTCGATGTTCACTTCGAATGAATCAAGGTTCTTAGAATTTTTAATCTAGGTGTGTTGAAAATGGTCATATTGGTAATGGCTCAAATTCCTCAGCTTTTTATAGCATTGTGTTTGTGTCAGGATTTTCCTCTAATTCTTTTCACAGTTGTCGAAATGCTTCAGTAGAAAGTAGAGAAGATGAGTAAAATTTTGAAAATAGGAGTTGATAGTGTCTGATGAATGTGCAGTACTTACTCTAGCAGCTCATAAAAGTAGATAATTTCATTTTGGTGGGACAAAAAAGAACTTTGATGTGTTTCTGTCTGAAGTAGTAAGAAGCTGTTAATGGACAATTACTGCAGCAAACTATATCTATCCGATTTGATGTCTCATGTAGTTAAATTTCCTGGGAAAAAAACATATTTATCTAATTTGAAGTGTTATATTTGTTCTTTAGACCGAATTCATGGTGGACATGAAATGTGAAGGGTGTGTTTCGTCAGTGAAGAGCAACCTTCAAAAACTTGATGGTAGGTAGTTAAACATGTTTCCTGACATCTTTTTGTTAGTATTACTTTCAATGAGCTGATGCTTCATGTTGTTGCCACTAGGTATAAAAAATGTTGATGTAGATTTAAGTAATCAGGTGGTGAGGGTCCTTGGATCTCTACCTGTCAAGACCATGTTAGATGCTCTGGAAGAGACCGGACGAAGCGCACGATTGATTGGACAAGGCAACCCCAATGGTTAGTAATTTGACTCGTCACTTGCAAAAGTGCTTCTCAGTTGCTTCTTAAATCCAGACTATTGTGGCATGATGTTACTTTATCTTCGCAAAATATCTGTAAAAATTTATTTCAAGAGCATTTCTGTATTCTCTGTTATCTTCTGATAGTCAGTTAAATAGAATTTCATAATGTGCTTGATTAATGAATCTTTTATGATGATATAACTGTTTTGAGTATATTTCTATATCTATGTTTTCATTGTCCTTGCTCTACTTAACTTTCTTTATCAATGGAATAAGCTATATTGCTGGGAAGAGGAGACACCATCTAGGAACTTTTGCCCAGTGCTTCTACCGCCTTATAAGAAAATATAAGGCTGATGCATCATTTTGTATTGCTGGTGAAAACATTTCTTTTTACTAGATTTTGACACCATTTTATTGGGGACGCTCTGAAATATCTGTGTCTATTTGCTAGTCCAGCTTCTGTAGCTAGTTTCATTTTTCGTATTGATTTGATTGTCCTTCTAGTGAGTATCTGCTTGCGAATTATTGAAAACAATGAATTTGTAAAAGGGTTGCTGGAGTTAACATTATTTACTTGAACATTTTCAAAGCTCTCTGTTATCAAGAATTTACTAACTGCTTTTAATATTAATATGTAGATTTTCTTATTTCTGCTGCTGTTGCTGAGTTCAAGGGTCCAGTTATATTTGGTGTTGTACGGTTTGCTCAAGTTACAATGGAATTGGCTAGAATTGAAGCCAGTTTTAGTGGCTTGTCACCTGGCAAGCACGGTTGGTCCATAAACGAGTTTGGGGATTTGACCAGAGGTGCAGCGAGTACTGGGAAAGTATTTAATCGGCCAAATCATGTATCTGAGAAGGTAAAAGTTCTGTTAGTGTTCCTCTACAAAGTTGGCTTACTCTACTATTCTATGTGCATTGTTTTGGCTTGTTGCACGGGAGAGTGAGTTGCTGCCATTGAGTATTGTAGGTGCTTTTAGTCATCCAGTTACATGTAATGCAATCCTGTGGTGACATCTTAGGGTGTTTTATATACATATAAGTGTAGGTTTCCCTTCCCTCCCCTCTCTGCGCTTGTTTGTGCAATTTGCAGCAACATGATACAGGGCTTAAAAAAAAAGAAGAAAATCCAAAGTCGCTACCAGAGTGCAATGGTTTTACTCGTTTTCAACCAAGTTTTAAGCCATAACAGAATCTGGGATCTGAAATTGTTATAATTGAGAAGTTTTGTCATTTCGTGTGTGCTTTTCATTTATGTATTTGCTTTTGTTTGATAAATGCAGAACATAATAAATTGTGTATGTCTCTCTCTTCCATACGATTTATTATGTGCCTGTGTTACGGGATCGAATATAGCTACAGTAGTATAATTCTGTATGTGCTTTTCATTTGTATATTTGCTTTTGTTTGATAATGGAGAACACAATAAATTGTATTAATCTCTCTTCCATACGATTTGATTATGTGCCTGTATTACAGCATCTAATATAGCCACAGTAGTGTAATTCTGTAGGTGCTAAATTATCTAATATAGCTACAGTAGCATAATTCTGTAGGTGCTAACTTCTCATCTAGTAGTTAACTCCTAACTTACATAACTTTGTTTTTTATTTTAAATTGTATTTGAACATTTGTCGCTCACTAAGCTGTTCTTCGTTGCATGTAGCCCCTTGGTGACCTGGGAACACTAGAAGCTGACGAGACGGGAGAAGCCAACTTCTCAGGCGCGAAAGAGATGCTTAAAGTTTCCGAGCTAATTGGCCGTTCCATTGTGGTGTACGAGACTGAAGACAAATCAGACCCCGGCATTGCAGCTGCGGTGATTGCAAGAAGTGCAGGGGTTGGGGAGAACTACAAGAAGTTATGCACTTGTGATGGTGTCACCATATGGGAATCGCGCTAGATTTTCTCATTATTTTTCGACAGTGTGATCCAATGTCTGATCAAGTACTACTATCTAACTTCTCCCCCACTTCCCCCTTGTTATATTGTGTTACTGTACAATTATAGGTCATGTAAAAGTGTATGAGAGAAGCAATTTGTCCAACAAAAGCACATCTGGTTACTCTTTCTGAGCCATGTTTTAATGAAAGGCTACATTACAACATCTATTTTGTGGATACATCGATATATTTTGCATCTCCAGCTTCAAATATGACGGTTCGGATGGAAATGTACATATCATTCTAGTTAAACAAGTTACTAGTACCTCGTAATCCTACGCGCACACACATATGGATGGTGACATTTATTGATCTTGCATAAAATCCTTAAGAGTTACAAGGCAACCAATATTAACCAGATTTTCTTGCAAAAGCACGGAGATCGAGCCCCTGCTCCATGTGAAGAGTTATCATGGTTTTGTAGTTCACAACCGCTTTCTCATCGGCGAGTTTGAACAAGAAGAAGCGGAGAAGCACGGCCGCGAATATCTTCATTTGTCTGTAAGCAAAATCCTTTCCAAGGCATATTCTAGGACCAGCCTACACACCAAATAGAAATGTTACTCAAAAGTTAACGCAATAACAAGTCAGAAAATCCATGCTGAAAATAGAGAAGGGAATCAGTGCTCTTTAAAACTGTCTTATTTACCTGAAATGCTGTAAATTTGAAAGGGCTTTCGGGCTGAAAAACTCCATTTTCGTCGAGCCACCTCTCCGGACGAAAAATTTCAGCATCTTTACCCCATAAATATTCCATTCGACCCATCGCGTAAGGTTGGTAGAACACCATGTCGCCTTTCCTTACATTGTAACCATTGGGTAAAACGTCATCCGAAAAACAAATCTTACCATCCTGTAATACATACAAATTTCTAAGTATTAATGCCTATGACAGTGAGATATTAACTTATTTTTTTCCCCCTTTTTTCTGAAAGGATAACAACAGAGAATAATTTTACTTACTACAGGAACAGCAGGGTATAATCTTAGGGTCTCACTCAAGGTAGCATGGAGATAATGCATCTTGTTAAGAGCTTCATCATCAATGCTCGTCGAGAACTCTTCGACTGTCGCATCGTCTTTTGCTTTAGTAGCTCCCTTCACTTCCTCATTAATCTTTTCTTGCATTTCTGGGTGCTTGCAGATCATATAGAAGAACCACGATAACGTACTCGCCGTTGAATCTTTACCAGCAATAACAAAATTCAGTATTATATCTCGTAAATATCGGTAATCTAAAGCTTCGGAACTCTTTTGACTCTCCTGCACAAATCTTGATAGAATATCTGCCTTTCTTTCCTACAAGTGAGAGAGATGGTTAACAATTTCGTCTCAATTTCGAACCAAAGAATCTGAACAAATGCAGCAACAAGCATTCGCTTACCGAATCTTTTCTCGTTTTCAAAACTTCATCCACCCTCATATGAATCAGCTTGTACACGAAGTCGTCGACCACTTTGACCCTTTCCTTCAGTGTTGCTTCAGAGCCCAAGTTGAAGAACCTCATGATCTTCCAAAAGGCATTAACGTAGCGCAGCGTAATGAACTCACTGGAATCATCGAACGCCTTCGCGAAATTGCTACCCTCGTAGTTAGAACCATTTAGGCAATCCAACTCCAATCCGAAGCCAACGCTAAAAATAGTGTCCATCGTCGATTTCATGAACAAATCCTGTGCATTTATACATTCATTACGGAGACATATAAATATCGTATTCCGAATGGTAAAGGATTCATTACACATGATGGTGGTGGCACTCACTTGAATCTCCATTGATTGGTTTGTTTTCGCCTTTTCTGAGATTATATGAGCAAGCTTAGCTGCATTTTTCTTGAAGATAACACCACTGAGGTCTCGTAAGACTTTTGTTGAGAACTCAAAACTCGCAAGCTTTCTTTGTTGGCGCCACTTATCACCATCGACAGCAAAAATACCATCTCCAAATAATTCGTTCAAATTTACGTAGTTATAAGATCCCTGAAACGAGAAGTAAAATACGTAATAGACATTAATTTTTTCGTCCTTAATATATATAATTTCAATTTCTCTCCTCGAATGTAGAATACTGATACATATTTGGTACAAATGTTGGAGCCTGCTTAAACAATACTAAAGCCATTGTGCAATGTGGAAAATGAGAGGACCTAGCTTTCCAAAAGCTTCAAAAGAATTGATTAAATTGTTCCTCAAAATCAGGTTTAAATAAATTTTAGTTTAGTCGTCATAGAATAGTTTTTAGCATAATAATTCAAAGAAAAAAGAGAGAGAAAGGAGGTATAAATAAAAAGAATAAAAATTATTAGGGGACTCTTCTAAAATCTCCTATAGTTTGAGGGGGTCCAGTGAACATTTATTTGTTTTGTTGTTATTTTAATTGGTCCATGCGAATCCTTTTTAAGCTACAGGCCAATTAATGCGCCATGTCTACAGAGAACTAAATACGTCGAATGCTTTAATTAAATAAAGATCTCACCTTTTTTAAAGACTCTCGCTGTACAGTATATATAAACCTATATTTGTTCACGTAACTTTTAGTCCACGTGGCATGTTTGGGTTAATTTTGGATATGTGGGGCCTATCTATCAGTATTTTTAATTAATTTTAAATGTTCTTTTAGCACGTGGGACCCGCCTAACGTCTTTCCTGAACCGGTTTCGCTCCTCATCATTGAACCGGTTCGCCGGTTCACCTCTTCCTTTCCCGTTGCTTCGACTCCCAGCGTGCCTCCTCTTCGGACGGAAAATTGGGCCAGGTTCGTTGTGGATCCTTCTTCCCTCCCCATCGTTTCCATTACTGCCACTTCATTCCCATCTCTTGATCCCCTTCAGACGGAAAAATAATTACGATTCATCATCGTTCCTTCTCCTTTTGCCGCATCGGTTCTTTGTACCTGTTGATTCCGAAAGGTTGTTTTATACCGTTTCCTATACTTCTCGATGCCTATATAAAAAATGATCCGTCATCCTTTGCTGTGATGCAGTCATCAACTCTTCTAAGAAGAACTTCGCTGCGTCGGTTTTCTGTACCTACTGATTCCGAGATGTTGTCTTTTTTTTTTTATTCATTTTTTTTTTTGAGAGAAAGATAGCACGCTACCCGCTTCGTTTATTTTTTTTAGAAATAAACTTAGCTGGAAATGTGAATCAACTAGGATTCGAACTGGGGACCTCGGGTACCAACCACCAAGCACTTTATTCATATTTTAGTTTGCCTATTATATAGTTTTTTTATTTTAAAATTCTGAATATCTTTTTATTTGCATCGGAATACCTCTAAGAAGATCTTAGAAAGTTCTTCATCTATTGACAGTATTGTCTATTTCTGTCGTCTGGTTACTTACTTTTTTTCTTTACCTTCACTTTGCCTACTACATAATTTTTAATTTTTCAATACTTAATACTATTTTGTTTGTCTCAGGATACTGCCGACATTTAGTTGCAATTGTTTCTACTTCCACTAGTTCTTCGTCAGTTCGTAACTTTGAAATCTTTTAATCTGCTGTTAGTATTGTCCTTTTTTTTTTTTTTGGTATTTCAGTTTGCCTACTACATACGGTAAATCGTACTATTACCTTTTGAACGTTTGGCGGAATTTCCTTTACCCCAAACTCCTAAAATTTGTTACTATTTTTCTTTTTATTTTTTCTTCTTTTCTCTCCGTTCAAAAAAGAGTGTTAGTTAATTACTGACCTTGCCGTAGTTGTCGAAGTTGGTCTTGAGGACGTGCTCGACGACGGCGGGTTCGGAGGTGTAGATCTGGTTGCGGGCGGGCGCCAGCAGCCGGAACGTCTTGTGCCGGCGTGACAGCTGCGTGTGGTAGTCGTGAAGTCGGCGCATGTAATAAAGCTGGTGGAAGACGGTGCCGACTACTGGCGGGTACCTTCTCTTGGTCCCGCTTCGGCGCCGACTTCGCAGCACTCCCCATATCAACACGGCGAGCAGCAGCCCTAGCGCTGCGGTGGCGGTGGGGTGGAGAGAGGAGATCATGGAGTGGCTGGAGAAGAGATTGCTGCTGCTGTTGTTGTTGTTGTCCATGCGGGCGCGGATATTTGTGGGGAGATCGTCGGAGGCGGTCTATCTTTATATAGAGAATTATTTTAAATTGATCTATTTTTTTTAGATTTTTAGTATTTAAAATCTAAGAGTAATAAAATAAGAATTGAGCTCCTATGTTTTAAAAGCAGTAAGTCATTGGTGCTTATAAATTTTTAATTTTTGAATAAAACTTTGTAAGATTAGAATAATAGTAATTTCTAGAGTTGAATGGATGGTTGGCGCAATAACATAATTTATAAAGTGAAATTGATCAAATGGATACATCTAACGGCAGGAAAATTATAAGGCGATCAGAGATGGAAAGATTCTAGTGGGACATGGAACAGGTGTAAAGTTTTGAGAGTTGTCACAGTAAAGATCCGGGTGCACGATGAGTCGTGAGGACGCTGATAGGTGTGTAGCACATTCCTGATTTGAAACAAAATTTGATCTTATTAGGCTCATTGGACTCGAAAGATTGTGATTTTTCGATTTCAGGTGGAGTTATGAGGGTTCGAAAATAAGATTGCATCGTGTGCGAGTCGAAAAAGTGCGGAAACTAATACGTTCTGAATGGGAGTATGGTTAGAATAGGAGCAAAGCCAGTTTGAGTTCCAAAAGTTCGCGGAAGTGCAGATGTTCAGGTGAAGCAATAGATGCGACGATATCGAATGGAGGAGACAAGCTCAAAATGAAACTTGCATGGTGAGCTCGACGCAGCGATTGAAAACAACAAATCAAACCAATATAGAAATTATTAAGATTTTGGTTAGATTTATAGTTCAATCCTAATTAAATTAGAATAAATATTTAAATTCATTGAAAATAAATTGATTTGGATTGACATACTAATCATTTAGCTAATAAATTATATTACAGAATCTGATTGTAATAATATAAAAATGTAAGCAAAAAATAATAACAAATAAAAATTTGAGAATCAAAATGTCAGCATCTTATAATTTGAGGATCAAAAAAGTAATTTAACTGGACACAAATAGATACATAGGTGAAAATGGGTGCAACTCAGACTTGACAATCTCTATATGCATCTGCAGGTATCCGTGAATTATCTGTAAATTTGTGGGTATGGATATTATTATTTTTATCCAAAAATTATGAATAAAATGGGTAGAGACCCGCTAAATTGAGAACACCTTGGGCAACACGTGGGTAGCTACATATATCTTTTTAATTAAAAATATGTATCTATTTTGCTTACCCATTTTTAAGAATCCTAGCCTAATCTCTTCTCATGTCATTTTATGGCCACAAATCCTACTGTATCTCTCTCATTGTACTACCTTACCATCCTCTGGTGGTCCAGCCTATATTGGACCACGAAGCACTCATTTACGATTTTTATAAATAAAAAATTTATAAATTTTGTATCATAAAAATTTAGGATGATAAAATACTTTTACAAAGTTATGAATTTTAAAATTTTATATTTATTGTATGTAATAATATTTTAAACAACAAGCTATGTTATAATCTTTTAAATATTATATATATATATATATATATATATATATATTATATATGAAAAGCAGAGAAGTAAAAAAAATTTTTTTTTGCAGATAATCAACATACACGCCCATCCACCCGCGGGTGGGTATGGGCATCGATTAGCTACCCAAAAATTATAGGTAAATTTTATTCATGCTCGTAGATCTACGAATACGCATCCGCGGTTTATCCAATCTGTCCGTTTGCTGAGTGTTGTGTAATTATGAAACACACATGGAATGGACTATGACAGTGTTGACAAAATAGTTGAGTAACAATCTATAAAACCGCGGATAGCTTTGTCGTAGTCGTTGCTTTTTCAGTAAATTTGGAATTTTGCAATTATCTTACTTGCCAGGGACGGCGGACCGAAAAAATCTAAACTATGCCGGTCACATATTCCATATAGTGTGGCCAATCAATCACAATTGCTGACGTGGCATAATTGTTACGTAAAAGACTTTCTCCATTTGGACGTACGACAGGAACATGTACGTTTCGTTTTATGTAAAAAAAATAGAAGAACAAGAGAATCTTGCTTATATAGTTTACTCATAAACGTAAACTTTAACACCCATAAATTTTTTGCGGCTCTTATTAATCCATTAGTTTTATCGATCTTTTTTTTTTATTAAACCTAAAGGGATTTTTAGCTTTTGAATTTTGGAGTGTAAGATGTGCACTTCTGTTACAAGAGTGTACAAGTAGTATATTTTGAAGAGCGATGCTATAATACATATAGAGCTAGCTAGGCTTCTATGCTTTCGAAAGTACGGACACCTTCATATTTGTAAATTATATTCGATGATGAGACATACGATTCGGCGATCGATTCCGTTAGACATAATCTACGCTATTTGAACTATCTAAAAATCAAATTTCATAATTTTTTGACTTCATTTGCCTAGTGAATGAGTAGCCTCAAATTGAACGGCTGTAAATAAAAATCTCATAAAAAATAGTAATAAAAGACTCAAATTTCAAATCAAAAGTATTGATCTTGCTATTTATGTTAAGTAGAATTTTCTATTAAAGTTTTATGTAATTTGGATTGTTCTACACCGTTGAACTTAAAAACGTGTCACATCGACCGTTAAAATAGTCATTTTCGAGACCTTTTGATCACTTGGTAAATGATGTCGAAAAAATAATAAAATTTGGTTTTGAGATAGTTCCAATAGCGTAGATTATGTCTAACAGAGCCGATCGCCGAATCGGATATCCTATCATCGAAAATAACTTACAAGCACGGAGACCTCCGTGCTTTCGAAAGCACAGGAGACGTACTATACACTTATAATATATAGATGTAAAACTCACACTTCAAACTCTTTACGACCTATATTTACTTGTCTGATTATTTTTTTTACTATAAATTTAATAGAATTTGTAATTTTTAGGGCCAGGAGTGTAATATGTAAAATCCTATATAGAGTGTATAAATAGTATTTTTCAAAATAGAATAGAAATGCTAGCTGTACACCACAAAAAAGGTGTATGTCCTACACCCCTAATCCTAGGAATTATAAATTTTTTGGATGTTTAATATTAAAAATAAAAGAGTAATGCTATCCACATATTCCAAAGTATGTGTAAATCATACGTACACTCAATTAATTCTACGAATGAAATTTTTTATTAGTCACTAATCAACGTCATCATCAGTGAGAACACCCATCCATATGTGGAGTATATATACGATTTATACCTCGAAAGGAGTCGAGCTGTAATTCTTCTTTACATTAGTAAATTTTATTTTATCTATATTTTTTTGTTCGATTTTTTTTTCTCTTTTGTGATTGTGCCAGTTTTTATTGAAGAGATTCGTTTATAGTAAAAATTTAATATGACGTTTCTGTTGCGAAATCCCAACAATAAATACCTGAGCAAGTATCTGATTTACAGTAACCCAGTATCAGAGAGGGTTGCGAATTCTTAACAACTAATATTAAAGCGAATACCATATTTTCAACAATATAAGCCTTTGAATAAACGGGTATAAGATTTACATCAATTCTGAAGTTTACAGCTAGCATTGCTTATAAAAAAAACAATATTTATTATATCTATATTTAATATATAATAGGCTAAATAATGCTTTTGGTCCTCAAATTGTGAGGTTTGTAACACTTTGGTTCTCAAACTTTCATTCGTTATAATTTCTGGCTCAAACTTTACTAATTGTTGCAATCAAGTCCTATAATCTAATTTAGTTGGCTAAATATTAATATGTCGCTAACGTGAAAGTAATATAGTAATATTATAATAGATGATACAACAATGATTAACATGCCACATCAGTAGGCTGCTAATGTGGAAGTAATGTGGTAATGTTATAATAGATGATACAACAATGATTAATATGCCATATCACTTTCGTATCAGCAATATATCAATATTTAATTAATTAAATTGAGTTGTGGGACTTGATTGCAGCTATTTATAAATTCGAGCCTGAAATTATAATAAATTAATTATGAGCCTCATAGTTTGCGGGCCAAAAGTGTTATTTAGCCTTTATAGTATCTATATTCAAAATTGTTTTTCATGATTCAAATATTTTTAATATTTATATTCAATAATTTCTCTCGAGTATAGATTCTCAATTTTTTTTATTAGCTTAAGACGTGATAACAAGTATTTTTTTTAAAAAAAATAGTTGTTTCACATGGCATCACAGTATGTGAGAAAACCGATTACCAAAAAATTTAATCGAGCAAAGATCTGTATTTCTAATATTTATATTTAACATAAAACATCCGTTATAAATTAAAGAGGACTCTTGTTTGTGTTTCAGCAAATAGAATATGTAAGATTTGGGTGATTCACTTATACTATTTTAATGGTTTCCTTATAAAATGATGTTGAATAAAATCATCGTTTTTGCAGTTTAGACTAACTTTGGTTGTTTTAGAGTAATAGGTTGTTTTAATGAACTTTAAGAATCAAAATATTTAGAGTAATTTTTGCTCTCTGATCATTTAAATTTTTTGAAGTAATAGGTTGTTTTTTAGATGGTAGTGAAAACGTTGGTCAACGTGAGATGTTTCATGGATGATTTTGTTGACTTATTACAGTATTATATATTTATCATTCCCATTGTCTCTGGTTTGAGTCATTATCTAGTTAAATTTAAGGAACTTTTTTTTTCTTCTAATAATAATAACTTTGGTCGTGTTAATAACAATATCCATATCGATCCTTAAATGGAGAAATTTATGGAGGATTTTATATCATTACCATTTAAATTAAGTTATATGCATGCACTAATGTCCTCCAATATCGATATATCATGAGTATTAATTGGTGCTAACGGGTTTTCATAGAAAAAATAATGTTTTCACCTTTTTTTTTCACAAAAAAAAAATTCAATATTTATATTAGCCATTCTAAATTTTTGTATCAGTATTCTATCAACCCATGCACATCAATAGTTTGAATAAAAAGAATTCAACAAATGTTATTAATAAGTTTTTCATTTTTACTTTTTTTTTTTTTTCAAATTGTTAAGTAATATGAAACAAACAAAATTAGACACATGGTGAAATTTGAACTCAATATCTCTCGCTCTGAACATTTTTTCCGAGCGTAACCGCCGTATCTTCGAGGATGTTTGCTGCGATAATTCGGCTACAACCTGTTGTGGTCTCTGCTTGCTTACTGAGATTGAAATATCACACTCCAATGGAGCGGAGAGTGCTTACTACTGTACAATATATATATTTTTTTTGAGAGAAAGCTAGCACGCTACCTGCTTCGTTCATTTCTTTTTAAAAATAAACTTAGCTGGAAATGTGAATCAACTAGGATTTGAACTCGGAACCTCGGGTACCAACCACCAAGCTCTTTGCCACTTGCGCTAGAGACGGTCGGTTAGTATACAGTGTTATTACGGCTTATCTTTTATTTAACTTTCTCGTTTGCTGTAGCTAGTCTTTTATTTACTAGTCTACAATGTTTAATTATTCTTCTATGATATGGCTTGTCTTCTTTTACTTAATTTTTCTTGTTTGCTGAAGCTAGTCTTTTATTAATGCATTGTACGCTAGCTCTTGACTATTTCTATTAATATCGAGAGATAATTACCTATATACCTTTCAAAATTTCTGAAATATTTTATTTATTTATATTTTTTTTTGTTTCAAATATACCCCTCATATGTTTATATCTTATTCAAACATACTCTTGCTGTTAGTACCCGTTAAGTCATCTCGGGTTAAACCTGAGTTTTTACTATAGTTAAAAAATAGTAAAATACCTATTTTGCTCCTAACGTAAGGGCAAATAAAAAAAGTTGATGACAATAGAAGGATATATTTGAAAAGATAAAAAATCAAAATAATTTTTTTGTCCCTAACTTAAGGGCAAATAAGAAAAATTGATGACGGTAGAAGGATATATTTGAAAGGACAAAATATTAATTTTACAGAAATAACGGCTGTTCCTATTAGTTCACTAACTGAATTTAACTCTAGGGATATATTTGAAAGACTTTGGAACCTTAAATGAATATTTTTAATATTAGCCTTCTAAAAAGGGTAAATAAGAAAATTGGAAACTTTTCAGAAGTATATCAGCAATTGCCTCTAATATCAATTATGCTTGATAGATTCATGACAAAGGCTTGAATTAAATGTGAGAAAATTAATTATTCTTAGGAGCCTGGCGTGACTCCAACTAAGAACTTTCTGATATCATGTATGTTATATAATATAAAATAATTGTTGTTCTTCAAAACCTTAAGTTTATATAGAAGAAAATTTTTATATTTTTATATTTAACAAAATATTTATACAAAAAAAATTTTATGACTTATTCGGTGATAAAGATGAAATGTGAAAAAAAAAAAAAAATGTGAATCATAGATATACAATACACTTGGTGTAGGTAATAGTTTACCCTATAATAGTAACGCCGTATAGGAGCTACCCGAAGACTCTTAACCGTTTGGTTCGGGGATAGGGGGGAATAACCCGTTATCCCCTTTTATACCCAAACACAAATTTTTTATTCGAAAATAGTAGTTCTCGAATATCTGAAATAAACTGGTATAACTATCCCTCCTATACCCCCATTTTCTATATATAACTATCCACTATTCTTCTTATTCTATATTATCTATCCAAACGTTATTTTTCTTATCCCAAAAAATAATCCAATTTTTATCCAAACACTATTTTTCTTATACCCACACTTGTACATATTCCTGGAATAACTAGTTCTTACTTATACCCGAACCAAACGAAGCAATATATTAAATTAAAAGATTAATTAAATTTAAAGAATTTACGGATTCCTAATATTAAATTTAAAAGTTTGAAACCTTACTCCATTTAAATTTTCCATAAAAAACCTAAAAATTTTCCAGCCAAAATATTTGGTAGCATGATAACAGAAGCAATTCAATTCAAATCTCTTCAGACTTTTAGCATAATTTAAATTTAAATTTATCCTTATCCAAGACACAGAGTCGAGATACACAATTTTCAATTTTAAATTATGAAACATAGGAACAAAATTTACGCACTAATTAATGAGCAAGGTTAGCATTTAACAATGCTTGAAGCATTTTCCCAAACTCGATCAGCTTATCGACTTCGAGCATTACTTCTTTCACCGCATCGTGCCCCCAAAACCGATCGGCCAAGACAACAAGTAGAGGCACCTTCGCCTCGTCGAGTAGTTTGATGTTTAAAATTTTTCCAGATGCTTTAATCCGCGCACAAGAATGGTTGAGATATGAGATAAATTGGGTGAAATGTAGCCATCGACATAGTAGCATTATGACATATTCAGTATACTTAAAGACATTGTAGCGCAGTATTCTCTTTTTATCTATACTTTTATCATAGAAATAGTCGTTTTATTTACTATTATTGTTCTACTAATGCTTCTTTTAGATTTAGTGCATGTAGAGCGTCACTTTCGACGGTTGTATCCATTGGGAGCTTATTTCAAATTCTCATCCCTTATTGTTTATCCCTTTTCAGATTCTGATACCGCCGGTGAGATGTTTGATTGCAGTAAGGGCGTCGCGGAGTAGCTAGAATCGTGAGTCGATCTAGTGTATACCCATTTTGTATGAACAAAAAAAATATGTAGTATTTTGAAATCAATATTGTAAACTTTAAAATTGAAGTTCTAATAGTTTAAATTTAGTATTATTACTATGATACTTTATGTATTCATATTATTTATACTTGGTACAGATAGATATATGTTTTCTTTTCGTGCGGATAGGGTGAAACATTATTTGTTCAGCGGATCTATTGCATGTGCCTGATCGGATCTTTGGCATATCATGTATGCTGTACATATAATGTGTAGGCTCCCCGTTTGTTGCAATTTGCAGCAACATGATACAGGGTTACTCAATTGTTTCCAGCCAAGTCTTAAGCTATAGCAGAATCTGGATCTCAAATTGTTATGATTGAGAAGTTATACCATTCCGTATGTGCTTTTCATTTGTATATTCGCTTTTGTTTGATAAATGCAGGACATAATAAATTGCACATAAGTCTCTCTCTTCCATACGATTTATTATGTGCATGTATTACGGGATCTAACATAGATACAGTAGTATAATTATGTATGTGCTTTTCACTTGTATATTTGATTTTGTTTGATAATGCAGAACACGATAAATTGTGTATTAGTTTCTCGCTTCCAGACGATTTGATTTTGTGCCTGTATTACAGCATCTAATATAGCTACAGTAGTGTAATTTTGTAGCTGCTAAATTATCATCTAGTATTTAACTCCTGACTCATATAACATTGTTTTTTATTTTGAATTGTATTTGAACATTCGTCGCTCGCTAAGCTGTTCTTTGTTGCATGTAGCCCCTCGGTGACCTGGGAACACTAGAAGCTGACGAGACGGGAGAAGCCAACTTCTCAGGCGCGAAAGAGATGCTTGCATTGCGAATCAGACCCCGGCATTGCGCCTGCGGTGATTGCAAGAAGTGCAGGGGTTGGCGAGAACTAACAAGAAGATATGCACTTGTGACGGTGTCACCATATGGGAATCGCGCTAGATTATGTCATTATTTTTCGACAGTGTGATCCGATGTCTGATCAAGTACTACTATCTAACTTCTCCCTTGTTATATTGTATTACTGTACAACTACAGGTCATGTAAAAGTGTATGAGAGAAGCAATTTGTCCAATAAAAGCACATCTGGTTACTCTTTCTGAGCCATGTTTTAATGAAAGGCTACATTACAACATCTATTTTGTGGATACATCGATATATATCTCGCATTTCTAGCTCCAAATATGATGGTTCTGACGGAAATGTACATATCATTCTAGTTAAACAAGTTATTAGTACCTTGTAATCTTCACACGCACACACACACGCACACATATGGAAAGTGACATTTATTGATCTTGCATAAAATCCTTAATAGTTACAACACAACCAACATTAAACAGATTTTCTCGCAAAAGCACGAAGATCGAGCCCCTCCTCGATGTGAAGAGTTATCATGGTTCTGTAATTCACAACCGCTTTCTCATCGACGAGTTTGAACAAGAAGAAGCGGAGAAGCACCGCCGCAAATATCTTCATTTGTCTGTACGCAAAATCCTTTCCAAGGCATATTCTAGGACCAGCCTACACACCAAATAGAAATGTTATTCACAAATGAAAACATAATTTGCGAGGTTATTCACAAATGAAAAGAATCAGTGCTATTTAAAACTTTCTTGTTTACCTGAAATGCTGTAAATTTGAAAGGGCTTTCGGGCTGAAAGACTCCATTTTCGTTGAGCCACCTCTCCGGACGAAAAATTTCAGCATCTTTACCCCATAAATATTCCATTCGCCCCATCGCATAAGGTTGGTAGAACACGATGTCGCCTTTGCTTACATTGTGACCATTGGGTAAAACATCATCCGAAAAACAAACCTTATTATCCTGTAATTCATACAAATTTCTTAGTGTGAATGCCTACGACAATGCGAAAGCAACTTATTGTTTTTTCCTTTTTTCCCGAAAGGATAACAACAGAGAATAATTTCACTTACTAAAGGAACAGAAGGGTACAATCTTAGGGTCTCACTCAAGGTAGCATGGAGATAATGCATCTTGTTAAGAGCTTCATCATCAATGCTCGTCGAGAACTCTTCGACTGTCGCATCGTCTTTTGCTTTAGTAGCTCCCTTCACTTCCTCATAAATCTTCTCTTGCATTTCTGGGTGCTTGCAGATCATATAAAAGAACCAAGATAACGAACCTGCCGTAGTATCTTTACCAGCAATAACAAAATTCAGTATTATGTCTCGTAAATATCGGTAATCTAAAGCTTCGGAACTCTTTTGACTCTCCTCCACAAATCTTGATAGAATATCTGCCTTTTTTTCCTGCAAGTGAGACAGATGGTTAACAATTTCGTGTCAATTTCGAACCAAAGAATCTGAACAAATGCAGCAACAAGCATTCACTCACTGAATCTTTTGTCGTATTCAAAATTTCATCAACCCTCCTGTGAATCAGCTTGTACACGAAGTCGTCGACCACTTTGACCCTTCCCTTCAGTGTTGCTTCAGAGCCCAAGTTGAAGAACCTCATGATCTTCCAAAAGGCATTAACGTAGCGCAGCATAATGAACTCACTGGAATCATCAAACGCCTTAGCGAAGTTGCTACCCTCGTAGTTAGAACCATTTAGGCAATCCAACTCCAATCCGAAGCCAACGCTGAAAATAGAGTCCATCGTCGATTTCATGAACAAGCCCTGCATTTATATATTCATTACAGAGACATATAAAGATCGTATTCCGAATGGTAGAGGATTCATTACTCATAATGGTGGTGACACTCACTTGAATATCCATTGATTGATTTGTTTCCGCCTTTTGCGAGATTATGTGTGCAAGCTTAGTTGCATTTTTCTTGAAGATAGCGCCACTGAAGTCTCTCAAGACTTTTGTTGAGAACTCAAAACTCGCAAGCTTTCTTTGTTGGCGCCACTTATCACCATCCACAGCAAAAATACCATCTCCAAATAATTCCTTCGTATTTACGTAGTTATACGATCCCTGAAATGAGAAGTAAAATATATAATAGACATTCATTTTTTTTTCCTTACTATATATAATTTCAATTTCTCTCCTCAAATGTAAAATACTAAGATATTTATTTTGTACAACTGTTGGAGCCTTCTTTTTACCTGTTTTAATATAAGCAGTAAAGCAATTGTGCAATGTGAAAAATGAGAGCACCTAGCTTTCCACGTAAAAAGCTTAAAAAAGAATTGATTAAATTGTTCCTCAAAAACAGGTTTAAATAAAATTTAGTTAGTCATCAGAGAATTGTTTTTAATAGAATAATTCAAAGAAAAGAGAGACACAGAGAGAGAGAGGAGGTATAAATAAAAAGAATAAAAATTATTAGGGAACTCTTGTAAAATCGCTTCTAGTTTGAGGGGGTCCAATGAACATTACCTTTTTCTGTGTTGTTTTGTTTTGTGGTGTTGTTGGTTTAATTGGTGCATGTGAATCCTTTTTAAGCTACGGGCCAATTAATGCGCCATGTGAACAGAGAACTAAATGCGTGGAATGCTTTAATTAACTTATTAAAGATCTCACCCTTTTTGTTTTTTCCCCTCCTCTTTGCAAGTACTGAATACTCTGTCACTGTACAGGATTATTAATGAATATTGCTCGACTCTATTTTCCTATAGCACTAATTTTCTCTTTCTGGTGAACATGTGCATGCATGCTATATTTATATCTATATCTCTATCTCTATCTTTATTTTCTATATCTCAATATATATATATATATATATAGAGCTAGTCTCCTATACTATCTATAGTACCGGGGCTCCGGTACTATAGTCACTTTTTTGATCTCAGGGTGTTCAAATCAACGATCCACACCGTTGAAACTGATCTAGAATATTTGAAGTTCTTAGAAATAAAATTTTATAATTTTTCGACGTAGTTTACTTTGTGATCAAACCGTTTCAAAATTGTCAAATTTCAATGATTATTATGGCGAGTTTGTAGTTTAACGGTGGAGAAGAATCTAAGGGCATGTTTGGTTCACCTATTTTAGACCATGGAATCGGAATGGGATTCATTGATTCTAATAGTTGTTGTTTGTTTTAAAGGAATCGGATTCCGACTCCCATTCCACTATGGAATGGGAATGGCTAATTCCATATATGGCCCAATCCGGCCTTGAATACCGGATTGGCCCATTCCAAAGTAAATTACTCAAAAGTTTCTTTTACCAACACCTCCCCTCCTCTCCCATCATCACATTTCTCTCTCTTAATCAAAACACTCTATTCAAAATTCTAGATTTTCATTCCATTATCCATTCCAATAATGAACCAAACGTCTTTGGATGATTCGTCATTCCATTTTCCATTCCAAAGCAATCCAATTCCATTTCCCATTCCAATTCCAATCGCGAACCAAACATGCCCTAAATTTATTCAAATTTTGATAGAAAATACTTTAAACTACATAGATGAAAGTCAACATCCTTGATCTTGAATTCGAAACTCCTATACTCAAATTTTAAGAATTATTCAATTTCTACCGTTCATTTTGACATGATTTATTTACTAAGTAAACGATATCGAAAAAAACTAAAATTTTATTCCTAAAAACTTCACATACCCTAGATCAGTTTCAACGGTGTGGATCGTTGATTTGAACACCCTAAGATCGAAAAAGCAACTATAGTACCGGAGCCCCGGTACTATAGATAGTATAGTAGCCTCATTCTATATATATATATATATATAATTATATATATATATATATATATATATATATATATATATATATATATATATATATATATATATATATATATATATATATATATATATATATATATATAGATATGTATATTTTCTAATTTTATTTTCTGTAAAATAATTTTCTAATTTTATTTTCTGTAACTATTAACTTGAATAAAATTATCATATAATTTTGGTAAATTTTATGATTTATTGGGCTAAAATCACTCAATTAAAAAGGTCAAAATTTTAGTAGTTTCAAGGGGGGGGGGGGGGGGTTTATTCCTAAGTTTGGGGGGGGTTTATTCCTAAGTTTTTAGAAATTTGTAAAAAAATATATAATATTTTAGAGTTTGGAAGAGTAAATATGCAAGATAACAAGAAGGGAATTATGTTCAAAGATTTGTGAACTTTAGCAACTTTTGATTTTGGCCCTTCAACCTTTATCAAATAGTTCAACAAGCTTCTACTCCCAATTGAAATTACTAATTATATGAGTCCTTTGGTTGCTTGTACATCTTTAGGACAATTTTCTTTCCCCCTAACACATGAAAATAGCTTAATTATTATAACGTAGTAAACAAGATAAAATAAGTTTTTTTATTATTATTTAGAACTTATACATTATGTATAAGACATTCCATCGAACTACCCATTGAACTACTTTATAAAATTTAGAAAATATTATTGCTAAAATAGAAAATTAGGATGCATGCTTATAAACGGTGGTAAAGTTTTAGATGAAAAGAATAAGAGGTTAGAAAAATATTTTTTAGAGGTTAGAAAAATATTTTTTTCTAATTCCTTTTAGGTAAAAGAATATAAAAATTATCTGAATAGTTACAACCATTCAAAACATTGATTTTACTATCGGTCTTTTAATTTATTTAATTTGAACCAGTTAGTGATAATTTGACTTCAAATTTAAACTAATTATGTTCTCTAATAAATTTATAATTATCATAATTGTATGAAGTATACTTAACTAATCCGTAAAGATAAACAATAATATTCTAATTATGAAGTCAGAGTACCGTTGATCGGCTTAAATCAAATAAATTAAATAGTTAATTAGTAAAATTAAAATTTCTAAAAAATTAGATATTCAAATTAAAGTAGTCCATAGTTCAGATAAATTCTGCTAGTTATTACTATTATTTTTTATTTTTTTATTTTCTAGTCTTTTCTCTCCGTTCAAACAAAGTGGGAGGACACAGCCTGATCACTTCATTGGGATTTATAAGATTAAACAACTGACGAATCTATGGAAAAAACTGCGCACTGTGGAGAGACTTTAATGTAATCGCATAGGTTCTTCTTTTTTTTCTTTTTTTTTCGCCACCCCGAGGCTTGAGTTGCCTCACCTATGTAGCTTAGTTCACATTCTGAATGAATGAAGCAGGTAGCGTGCTACCTTTTTCTAAAAAAAAAAAAAAAATTAATTACCGACCTTGCCGTAGTTGTCGAAGTTGGTCTTGAGGATGTGCTCGACGACGGCGGGGTCGGAGGTGTAGATCTGGTTGCGGGCGGCCGGCGCCAGCAGCCGGAACGTCCTGTGCCGGCGGGACAGCTGCGTGTGGTAGTCGTGCAGTCGGCGCACGTGATAAAGCTGGTGGAACACGGTGCCGACTGCCGGCGGGTACCTTCTCTTGGTCCCGCTTCGGCGCCGACTTCGCAGCACTCCCCATATCAACACGGCGAGCAGCAGCCCCAGCGCCGCGGTGGCGGTGGGGAGGAGAGACGGGAAGGGATTGCTGCTGCTGTTGTTGTTCTCATCCATGTTGGGGTGGGGTGGATTTTTGTCAGGAGATCTATCGAGGGTGGTGGAGGTGGCTTATTTTTATTTATATAGAGAATTGCTCTCTCCTGTGCGCTAGTTTCAATTAATTTTTTATTTTAGATATTTTAGTGTTAAAAAAAATAAAGAGTGATGAAAGTAACTGGAAACATTAGTCGCGGAGAAAGATATAAAATATGTGCTAAAATGTTTGGGACTTTGATTATTCCGATCTCCCTATTCAACTTTTCAAAATTTTAATTTTACTGTTAAATTTTTTAATTTATTTGATTTGATTCAGTTAACGCTATTTTGACTACAAATTTAAGCTAAATTACTTACTTTAATAAAATTATAGTTGTGAAAATTATATAAAATATATTAACTGAATCTGTATAAATAAATAAATTGTATTTAAAATTTAAAGTCAAAGTGCTGTTGATTCACTCAAATCAAAAAAATTTAAAACTTAAATAGAAAAATTAATATTTAAAAATTTAAATATTTAAATTTAAATGGTATATAGTTTATATAATTTTTATACGTTTCTATCTAAAATTTTGTTGACGTTGCCCCGTGGATATATACGTTGAGATTGCAAGGGCACCATCATACGGCATTTTGAAATTGACCCGTCGTCATGCTGGATCGGTGTACAAGTAGCATTTTTTCTTAATTAAAGCTTAAAATTTATAGACATTTTCTTAAGTTTAACATATTTTAAAATTGACCCCACTTTTTTTTATTTACATTTTTTTCGCCTTATTAACTATTTGATTTAGTTCTTAGTAATTTTAGAGATTATATGCAAATCAAAATAAAAATGTCCAGAAGAGATGCACGTAATTAAGAGTTATTTTAGTAAAAAAGAGGTCGTGTGTATCTCTCGTAAGCATTTGATTTCAACAAAATCTCTAAATTGCAAACGAAAGGACTTAAATCAAACATTTAGTAAATAGAGGGGGCATCAACTAACAAAAACGTTCAGAGGTTAAATTTTAAAACGGGTTAAAATTTAAGAGGTGTCTATGCATTTTAACCTACTTTAAAACTACTTTATAATAAAAATTAAATTAATTGATGAGTCCGAGTCACATAAAAGCTAGGGCCAATAACAAATTTAAATTTGAAAGACTAATAATATTTATCACGCAAATTCAGTTAATTAAAGTTTACACTACAAAAAAATTATTTATAAGTGACAGTAAAAAATTGTCACCAAAAATAAAAAAATTATCACTAATAGTTTTAGTGACTATAATATCGTCACTATAAGTTATCACAGTACGTTCCGTAGTAAATAAATTTTGCCACGAAAATAAAAAATTATTGTCACTAAAAATAGTATTAATGACAATTAGTTAATTTTTAAAAAATATTTATTGTGGTATGGTGGTTGAGAGGAGTTAAGAAATCTCAGACGTTTTGTGTTCAAGTCTCATTTTATTTAAAATTTAGTATTTTTTATGACACCTTTTTATTTTGTCTTGTAACTAAAGACTTTTTTGGTGACATGTGAAATTTAAATTTATAGCAAATACACTATTTTTTTGTAGTGTTAACTGAGCACCTAACCACTGTATAATTTATTAAATAAAAAATTAAAAACTAAAAATAGGAGATAGTTACGAAATGTTATTCCATATCTGAGTTGATGAAAAATTATACGAAGACCCTCTCAACTAAAGCCCATGTTAAAATAAGTTCTTTTGCTTTTACGGTTTCTTATTCCACTAATATTATTTGACTTTTTAAATTTTTTTTAGTTGCTCTAATTAGTTTTGTTAAAAGTTTATTAAATTCAATATTTATCATTTAGCTAATAAATTATATTATAGAATTCAATTATAATAATTTAAACTAAAAATAATAATAAATTAAAATTTGAGAACCGAAATGTCTGCATAATATATTTTGAGGATCAGAAATGTAATTTAACCTGACACAAATAGGTACGTACGTAGGTGATAACGGATATGACTATGGAACGGACATGGAATGACTTAATGAAAGTGTTCACACCTATGGACGGAACTATGTTTTAATTGATAGCTTTCTTGTAGGATTGTTTTCTCCGCAATTTTGGACTCATGCAATTATCTTACTTGCTTGGGAGCCGCCTGTTTCGGACTTTGAATTTTCGTTAGCACAGTTCTTACGGCGTCTATCTTTCTCAACAAAGAAGAACAAGTTTTTTTCAAAGTCCCTGACACGTCGTTGGTATCGCATGTACGTTTTATGTAAAACAGGAGAGTAATAACAATTCGAATCATACCCTCTATTCATAGAAAAAATGCTTCTTATATACCCAAAAATAGAAGTGTAGATTTTACACCCGTCAATTTAGGATTGATAAAAATTAAATAATTTTTAGTAAATATAAAAAAAAAGTTGATGTGACAAGTAGAATATTAATATTTTGGAATGAAGTGGGTGTAAGATGTACAGTACATTTTGGAATGTACCGGTAGCATTGCTCCTATTCATATGCGTAAAGTTTATGTCAAAATTTTTATTTTTCTTATTAGGTTGAATTATATTTTACTATACTATATTTTAGTGTTAATTTTATTTGCCATATTATATATATTTTTTTCAAAAACATCCTTATATTATTCTAATTTATCAATCTTTATATATTATTTTAGATATGCTTTTATTTTTATCTTGTACTATTTTTTTCTCATAGATATTACTAAATTATTTTTTCTCGCCAAACTCTATATTACTGCTAACAAATTTATTATTTTAGATAAAATCTAACAATTCTATTGAGAGACACTGATAAAATAGTATAAAAAATATAAAATAAATCTCCATGATAGATTCATTAAAATTTCTATCAAGTTGCTTTTAATTTTATGTCAAAATGAGCTGAATATATGCTCTGCCACTTTTAATCAATATTTTTTTAAAATTTTTATATAAAATTATTAGATTTTTTAACAACTTTTAATCAATATAACTTATATTGTATGAATTGAAAATAAAAGGGATAGTTGAGTGGTACCTTTGACAAAAAAAAATAATATAGTGTAGGAAGTAAATTTTTTTGTAAAAGACAATGTAGTATAGTAATTAAGTCCTTTTATTAATTGGCTAGTCTTATAACTTTTATTTTTTATAGTAAAACCTAGAGGGGTTTATCAACTTTTGGATACTTGAGTGTAATATGTACACTCCTATGCCCCTTATAGGGGTGCACTTGTAGTATTTTTGAATGTCGACCGTACCTGACGTAATTGGCTAAGGACTTGATGCTTGATATACCTAAGGTTTTAAATTTAAAGCCTAGTTATTTTATATTTCTAATTGAGTTTATTTTAAATAAATGAAGCGAGTAGCATGCTACATTTCTCTCGAAAAAAAGAAATGCTATATGTACTTATAATATAGGTGTAAAACTACTTATTTTATTATTTTTTAACTAAATATTTGATAGAATTTTATAAATCTTTGGATCCAAAGTGTAAAATATACACCCCTATTTAGAGTTTATAGATAGTATTTTTCACAATAGAATAAAAAATACTAGCTATACACAAAGAGGGTGTACATCTTATATCTCTAATTCTAGGGTTTATAAACTCTTTTAGATTTTAAATGTTAAAAATAAAAAAGAAATACTATCCATACATTCCAAAATAGGTATAAATCATACACCCTATTTATTCTATGGATGAAATTTTTTAGTACTCACATCGATGTGATCAGTGTGACCACGGCACCTATTATCGGTGTGATGTATGATTTACGCCCCAAAAGAGGTGTATGGGTAGCATTTTTCCAAAAAAAAAAACGAGTTGAAAATAGAAAGATGAAATATGAGCCCTTGGATAAAAAAGTAGAAGATTTACATTCATTTTGGAGTGTACAACTAGTATTCATAAGAAAATAATATTTATAATATCTATATTTAATAGTTATAATAATAGGCTAAATAATGCTTTTGGTCCTCAAACTATGAGGCCGGTAATATTTTAGTCCTCAAACTTTAATTTGTTATAATTATTGGCTCGAATTTTTTAAGTATTACAATTAAATCTCATAATCAATTTAGTTGACTGAATATTGATGTGTCACTATGTCGAAGTGATCTAGTATTCTTGTAATAGATGACACAACAATGATTAACATGCGATATCATTTTCATATTAGCGGCACACCAATATTTAGTCAGCTAAATTGAGTTGCAGGATTTGTTTGCAATAATTTATAAAATTCGAGTCCGAAATTTTAATAAATTAAAGTTGAGGGCTAAAATATTATGAGCCTCATAGTCAGTGGCGGATCCACTATTAGGTCAGTGGGGTCTATTGACCCCACTGAGATAGCCAATAAGGAAGGACTTTTGCCTTTATTTGGTCTGTGGACCCCGCTTTGGGGTCAAAGTTACCCCAAAGTAGGGTCAACAAATTAGAGTATGGCTTTCTCTCATCAAAAAAAAAGAAAAGAAAAAAATAACATGAAGGGTTTGATGGTTGTTTTAATTTGGCTGACTTGACAGATACGAATTTTATATGTGCAAATGTATGTATGATTAATTGATAAACGATTATTTTATAACTTACAGGAAAAAAAATGTATTTGATAGTGTTATCAATGAGGCTATCATGCATCATTTTCAGAGTATAAAAACACGTCAAGGACAATTGCAGTATATTTTTTTATTTTTGTAATACTAATAATAGTTTTTCTATTTTTTTCTATTTTTATTATATATTGACCCCATTAGGAAATTTTTTTGAATTCGCCACTACTCATAGTTTGAGGACCAAAAGTCTAATTTAACTTTTATAATATCTGTATTCAAAGTTATTTTTTGTACTTCAATTATTTTTAATATTTATATTCAGCATTTTCTCTCAGGTTTTAGGTTTTATGTCACTACTAATATCTTCTAAGTTTCAAAGCTTACATAGTGCTCTACTTGCATATAAAATATATTTTTATATTGACATGACAAAGGAATTAAAAACTCCATATTATAGGTTAAATACTTAATTATAAGCCCTCATGACCTTTCACATTTTATTTCATGCAAACTAAATATATTTTAGTCTACTCTTTACTTATAATACATATATATGAACAATGGATGCTTTAGACAAATAACAGGTTAAATTCATTTTAGTGATATTCCCCACCTATATTTAGACCGTTTTTGGAGATGATTGTTGATCTCTTTAGAATTCTAAAAAACCCTAAAGAAAACTTCTAACAAGTTAGATACTCTAAATCTTTCATTTGAAATTTTTTTTAAAATAAACTCTAAAAACTCCAATTCACCTCTTCTTCTCCAATAAGAGAAATATGTATTACCGACTGTCCCTAGCGCAAGTGGCAAAGGACTTGGTGGTTGGTACCCGAGGTCCCGAGTTCGAATCCTAGTTGATTCACATTTCTAACTAAGTTTATTTCTAAAAAAAATAAACGAAGCGGGTAGCGTGCTACCTTTCTCTCTCTAAAAAAAAAAGAGAAATATGTATTGAGATGATTGCTTTCTCCTTCCTAGAGCTTCATTCAAACGCTATTGATCTTCCCCGAGCTCCCGAAAAGATGGATTCTAGGGATTCAACAAAGGGTAAACTTAAAATTTTCTCCCTTTTAGAGAGAGAAAGTAGAGAGAGTGTGTGTGAGAGAGAAATAAGAGTGAAAGAGTGTGTTGGACTGCGAAAGGATATAAATTGGAGTAGCACAATTGCACATAAACCCTCCAAATATTGGTATTAGCAATCAACACAAACTTGAGATTCGCAGAGTTGTGTATCGGTACACGAAAGGTAATACCGATAAACTTCTCAAGTGTACCAGTACCCAACGGCAGTTTCGCAAAACCTGAACGCTGGAATTCACAGTCTTCTATTGTATAACGGTACTCACCCTTCACCCTTTTCAGTACCAGTATTCAGAGTTTCAGTACTAGCATTCAGGAGAGTTTCGCAAAATTCGAGAGCTTCCTCAACCATCATGCAGCTAAGTACCGTTACTAATAGTAATTCTGCAGTTTTATAGATTTTACTCTTGAAAATTTGTTTTTACGTCGAAAATACTCTAATACTCTCCAAACACTAACAAGATCATCTTAATGGTATCAATTTAGAATTTTGCTATTTATAAAAGTTCAGTATATTACATTATAAATTTAAGGCCAATTTGCATAAAAAATCCACTAGTTTTGGGCTTTTGCAAAATTGGGTCGCTATTTTCGATTTTGCAGATTCGGTCCGGATTTTCAGCAAACTGACCAAAATACCCTTGTTACTTTTTCTCTCTCCTCTTTTTTTTCTCTCTCCTCTTTTTTTATCTCGCTCTTTTTTTTTCCTCTCCGAAGAAGGCGGCGGAGGCGGAGGCGGAGGCGGAAACGGCCCGCCTCGCCTCTGCCCCTCACGCCTTCGCCATCACCCGCGCACCCCCGCCCTCCTCGCCTCCGACCCCGCCGAGGCCGCGCCGCGCCGCGACATTTTTTTTTTTTTCTCTCTCCGATCCTCCTCCACCCGCCGTCCCCACCGCCGTCGCCGGCGACGAAAAAAAAGTGCTTCTTGGGGCCGAGAAGCACGCCGGCGAGAAAGGGGAAAAAAATATAGTTTCACTCCGGCGAGGGATGGATCGTGAAAAAAAAAATTATGGAGAGAAAAAAAATAAAAAATAAAAAATAAAAATAAAAATAATATTTTTTCCTACATGAAAGACTAAAAATTATATAAGAAGGAAGAAGAATAAGAAATTATACTGTTAAAATAAATTTACACCGTTTTAAAACAAATTTTACACTGTTTTAAATGAAAGTTACACTATTTGACACAGAAATTACACTCTTTGGAAAGAGAGTTGCACTTTTTAGGCCAACGTTACACTATTTAGAAAAATTTTGCACCATTTTTTTTTTTCTTCCTCTTCTTCTTTCTTCTTCCTCCACTCTTCATCTTCATCCTCCTCTCTCTCTCTCTCTCTCTCTTTCCTCACACTCCCAAAAAAAATTTAGGCCGGTGCAGTCGAAGCCGGAGGAAGATGAGCGGCCGTAGAGATAGACGGGGAGGAGGAGGGAGGCGTCCGCGGTGGCGCAGGGGGCGCGCGGGGCAGTGGTGGGCGGGCGCAGGGGGCGCGGCTAGCGCTGGGGGCGCAGCGCGGGCGGGGGCGGGGCGCAGCGCGGGCGGGGGGGCGGGGCGCAGGGGGCGGACGCGGGCAGGGGCGGGGCGCAGGGGGCGGAAGCGGGCAGGGGCGGGCCTGCGCGGGCAGGGGCGGCCCTGCCCCCTTCGCCACTTCGCGCGGGGCGGGCCTGCGCCCGCCCCCTGCTCCCTTCGCCCAGCGCGCGGGGTGCAGGGGGCGGGCCCTGCCCCTGCCCCCTGCGCGCGGGGCGGGCGCTGGCCCGCCCCCGCCCCCGCCCCCGCCCCCGCCCCCGCCCCATCCCACCCCCGCCCCAGCCCGCGCGCCCCCTGCGCTCGCGGGCGAGCCCCCAGCGCTCGCTGCTCCCCTGCGCCCGCCCACCACCGCACCGTTAAAATAAAATTACACCGTTTTAAAAAAAAATTACACTATTTTAATAAAAATTATACTATTTTAATAAAAATTACACATTTTGAAAGAGAAATTACACTCTTTTGAGATGAGTTTTACACTTTTTAGATCAAAATTACACTCTTTAAGAAAATTTTGCACTATTTTATTTTCTCCTCTTTTTCTCTTTTTCTTCTTGTTCTTCTTCCTCCTCCTTCCCTCTTTGATGTAAACCAGTGTAATTTGAGGAGGCAGCAGCAACGCGGCGTTGTCGTCGTCGGCATCGCCGGAGTTCGAGTTCTGGATGGTCGGCATGGCGTCCTCCTCCCCCTCCACCTCCTCCACCCCACCCCTGAACCCGAACCCGAACCTGATGGCGGCGGCGGCAGCGGCGGCACCGCTGGGCCGCAAAGCGAGCAGCTCGCCATGCTCGCGCAGCAACATGCGCGGCGAGTTGGCAGCGGCGCGGCGGTGGGCCGGTCCAGCCCGGTTTGGCAAGTGCGCGGGACCGGGAAGGGGCCCACGTGCGCCTGCACCCCCGCGCCCCCGCCCATTGCGCCCCTGCGCCAGCGCCCCGTGCGCCCGCGCGGGCCCCTGCTCCCGCGCCCCCGTGCCCCCACCCTCGCCGCGCCCCCTGCGCCACCGCAGAGCGCGCGGGCTCTCCGTGCTGAAAATCCGGACCGAATTTGCAAAATCGAAAATAGCGACCCAATTTTGTAAAAGCCCAAAACTAGTGGATTTTTTATGCAAATTGGCCTAAATTTAATCAAATTAGAAATGAAGAAGCTTTTAAACTATATATGTAGCATATGTATGTAGCATATGTGCTATTGCTTTGGTGTGTAATGTACGGCTAGTGTAAGTGCTCGTGTGAAGCTTCACGGTGGAGCGGAGTACAACTGACGGGGCTTCTTTGTTTGTACAAAGTGGGGAGAGAGAGAGAGAGAGAGAGAGCCTTGGCTATGGTTGCAAGCACCTAGTGCACGGGTGCATGAAAGAATAGTCTTTAGAATTTTAGAAGACGAGAGATCGGTGAGGGAGATCTAGAAAAAAGGATTAGATTGAAGTTACTTTGTATAGAAGAGGAATCAGATATGATTTTTTGCTTAGTTAGTAAATTTTATTTCACATATTTCAGTTAGGATTTTTCCTCTCTTTTATTGTTGTCCAGCTTTTGCTGAAAAGATAGATTTATGGTAAAAATATGATTTGACGCTTTCGTTGTAAAATTTCAACAAATAGAATCGAAAAAAGTATCGGGTTTAATTATAGCAATCGGTAGAAGAGAGGGTTGCGAATTCTCAATAACTGATATTAAAGCAAGTATCAGATTCTTAACAATATGAGCTCTTGGATAAAAGGGTACCGTAAGATTTATATTAATAATTATAGGGGTGTACATATAGTATTGTTCATAAGAAAACAGTATTTATAATGTCTATATTTAATAGTTATAATAGGCTAAATAATGACTTTGGTACTCAAACTATATGGCCTATTGTACTGTGGTCCTCAAACTTTAATTTATTATAATTTCTGTTTCGAACTTTATAAATTGTCGCAATCAAGTCCTGTAACCGAATTTAGTTGGCTAAATATTAATGTACTACTAATGTGAAAGTAATGTAATATGTTATAATAGATGATGCTACCATGATAAACATGCCATATCACTTTTACATCAACAACACGCCGATATTTAGTCAACTAAATTGAGTTGTGGAATTTGATTGCAGCTATTTAAAATTCAAGCCCGAATTTGTAATAAATTAAAATTTGAGGACTAAAATATTATGAGCGTCATAGTTTGAGGACCAAAAGTGTAATTTTCCTTTCATAATATCTTATATTCAAAATTATGTTTTATAATTCAAATATTTTTAATTTTTTTATTCAACACTTTCTCCCAAGTGTAAATTTTAAATTTTTTTTATTAGCTTAAAATGTGAAAACAACTATTATTCTCTTAAAACGGTTGTTTCATCTGGCATCACAGCATGTGAAACATTTGATTACTCAAAAACTTCAATCCATCATGGAACTATATTTCTAGTATTTATATTTAACATAAAACATTAGCTATAAAGCGGACTCTTGTTTGTGTAATGTCATACATAATATGTAAGATTTTGATGATTCATTTATAGAGTCTTAAATGGTGAACTCTAAACCCTAAGGCCCCGTTTGGTTCGGGGGTTAAAGCGGGGATAACGAAGTTATCCCCGCTATTCCGCCAAACGAAACGAAGTTTGGCCGGGATATTTTATCCCGGTCAAACTTCGTTATTCTCGGTTATTCCGGAATAGCTGGGATAAACTATTCCATCGTTTTGACGGAATAGCGCTATTACAAGCTTAATTCTAAATTTAATTAAGATTATAAATTTATCTAAACATAAATTATATAAACATAATATATTTAATTAATAATAAAAGAATAAAATATCCAAGCTAGATTTATAATAGATATTATTTAATTAATAATTTATATATTAATTTATTTACTAATTAACTAGATAATTAATTAACTATTTAATTTATTACTTTAATAAATATTTAATTAATTTTTTGAGTAATTAATTCATTATTTTAATTAATTTACTAATTAAATAATTAATTATATTGTTTAATTAATTAATATTTTGAGTAATTTAATTATTTTCTTAATTAATCATCTGACTATTATTAACTAATTTATTTATTAATTTATTATTTTATTAAATTATTTGTAATTAATTAAATTATTAATTACCAATTAATTTATTTATTAATATTAAGGGTTTTTAGCAATATTCATAATTATTTAGTAGATTAAATAAGTTAAATTATTACTTAATTAATATTTCGTCTTAATTAATTAGATAAAATATTATTGTTTAAAATTATAATTATTCTTATCCTCGCAATTCCAATCAAACCATCCAAACACTATTTTCTTTATTCCCGAGAAAAATCTACTTTTCATCCAAACGCAAAATTGATTTAATCCCCGCTTATACCTCAATTTATACCTATCCCTGGAATAGTCACTTTTTGCTTATCCCCGAACCAAACGATACCTAAAAGATTGATGGTTATTTTTCTTTTTGCAAATTGTTAAGAAATATTAAACAAACAAATTAGAAATATAGTAAAATTTGAACTCAGTATCTTTAGTTCTGAACATTTTTTTGGAGTGTAACTGTCGTATCTTCGACGATGTTCGCTGCGATAGTTTTGCTACAACTCGTTGCGTTCTCCACTTGCTTTCTGAGATTGAAATGTCACACTCCAAGTGGGCAGAGGGACAAAAATTATACGGACATCATCCCCAAACTTGTAGTTTGGGGACAATGCGGATGAGCGCCGCGTGACCAATTGGACGAGAAGGAGCGGGCCCTTTCTCTTCCTCTGCTTCTCTCTCTCTCTCTCTCTCTCTCTCTTAAATCTCAGGGTGCACAATTTTTTTTTCTTTATCTTCCTTTCTCCCGCTCGTCCGATGGGCCACGCGGCGCCCATCCGCATCGTCCCCAAACTAATAGTTTGGAGACGATGCGGATTAGGGATGCAAACAGGGCGGATCTGGGGGCGGGAGGGTTCCCCCACCTCCCGCTCCATTTTTTGTCGAGACGGGGCGGATTCGGGGCGAGTTATTTTCTATTTTATTTTTGGCTTTCACTTACTGCCTCATTCGAGGGGCGGGAGCGGATTTTTGACGGATCGGAACGGATCGAAGGAAGAAAAGGGTCTCCTGCCTCCCGCTCCATTTAGTTGGCGGATCAGGGCGGATTCGGGACGGGTTATATGTTCTATATTTTTTTGTTCCCACTTACCACTCCATTCGGGGCGGATCAGGGCAAGAGCTCCACCAACCCGGATCCATTTGCATCCCTAATGCGGGTACAACTTTCGTTCGGCAGAGAGTGCTTACTAGTCTACAGTGTTTAATTATTCTTCTATGATATAGCTTGTCTTTTATTTAATTTTCTCTTTTGCTGTAGCTAGTTTTTTTATTTAAACATTGCGCACTGTCAACTCATATGTAACTATTTCTATCAATACTAATCCTCTGTCAATCTCTCTTTTTCAATGAAAAAACAATTGTTTGCCCTTAATTCATCTATATAATTTTGTACCCTGAATTCATCAATTCTTCATTTATTTGTATCTTTAATTCAAGGGTTAAGTTTTTATACAAAAAATTTATAACTTATTATGTGATAAAGATGAAATATGAAATTAAAAAAAAAAACTTGAAAAAACGTGAAACATTAATATACAAATAAACTTGGTGTAGGCAATAGTTTACCTCATAATAGTAAATCCATAAGAATTTAGGGATTCCTAATATAAATTTAAAAGTTTGAAAACTTACTCCATTTAAGTTTCGCAAAAAAAGCTTAAAAATTTTCCCGCCACTATATTTCATAGCATCGTAACAGAAGCAATTCAATACTTGTAGCGTAATTGGTACAGAGTCGAGATACACAATTTTCAATTTAAAATCACGAAACATAGGAACAAAATTTACGCGCTAATTAATGAGCATGGTTAGCATCTAACAATGCTTGAAGCAGTTTCCCAAACTCGATCAGCTTGTCGACTTCGGGCATCACTTCTTTCACCGCATCGTGCGCGCAAAACCGATCGGCCCAGGCGGCAAGCAGCGGCACCTTCGCCTCGTCGAGTAGTTTGATGTTTAAAATCTTTTCAGATGCTTTAATCCACCCAATAAATGAGCCCAAAATAACGTCTAAGTATCCGATATTGTCTCCGCCGAAAAAGCGCTTCCCCTTGCTGCAGTTCTCGAATGCTGCTTCTTCTAGCTGCAGGAGAGCAGCTGCTACTTGTTCCAGCGCTTCTGCTGCATCCCCTTTCATTGTTCCTCTCAAGATGCGAAGCGATCGAGGTAGCTGTTGCAAATAATCAGAAAGATTAATCATTATTCCTCTTTTTTCTATTGATTTCTTTCATTAACAAATAAAGGAGCTGTGATACTAACATTACTACGAATTGAAGATAAAGTCATTATATACAAAATTTATCAAAATTATCACCCATCTTGATCTAATCTTTTGAAAATTTCATTTTACTGCTTGATTTTATAATTCATCTGATTTGAATCATTTTAAAAAAATTTCACTTTAAAATACGAATATATCGTTTATCTTTACAGACTGAGTAGAGCTACAAAATTATTATGAGTATAGAAGTCTTCGTACTTATAAGTCATTTTTAATAATAAATTTTTTAAATTGACGATCCATACCGTTAAACATAATTCGAAGCATTTGAAGTATATGAAAATCGAATTTTGTAATTTCTCGAATATATAATAAAGTTCATCAAATAAGTTTAAATGAATCGTCAAAAACGAACGATCTCCTGAAAATAAAAAATAGTGTTTTTAAATTCAAGATCGGAGTTATCGATCTTGATTTATATAGTGAATAGAATTTCGATTAAAAATTTAATCGATTTCGATTATTCTACATTGTTAACTCGAAAACGTTCCATACCTGCCGTTAAAAATTTTTGGGGCACTTCGATCATAAGGCATATGATGTTAAAAAATTATAAAATTCGATTTCTAAAATATTTAAATATTTTAAATTATATTTAACGATATAGATCGTCAATAATTCAGAAGCTCTATCATTGAAAATGACTAATGAATACGAAAATGATCGTACTCATAATAGTGTAGTAACTAGACTCCTTAATTAATATATTTTATATGATACATATAATCATAAGAGTAGAGCTACTATATTTTCGGAAGCATAAAAGAGTTGGTACTTCCGATTTTTTGGCTCTTGGATCAACTCCTTTTACCATTTGTAATCTTTGTATTAATATTATTATCCTGTAGGGATCATTCAATCCTAGGGGATCATAGAAGGGCCACTATCATTCTAACCGTACAATTCTTGATTTAATGGCTAAAAAGTCAGAACCACGAACTCCCTTATATTTTTAAAAGTATAGTAGCTCTACACTAATCATAATATTAATAAAATAAACGATATTACCTAGATGATCCTAAACGCATACATTTCTACCAAAAAAAAATAATAAAATAAAGAAAGGGACAAGGAGCCTGACCTTGTCGTCAATGTATGCGGCCCAGAATCGAGCAGTGGCGCGGTCGTACGGATCGGAGGGGAGGATGGGAGGGCCGTCGGAGGAGGAGGGGGGCCAGACGTCGTCGATGTATTGGACGATGACGGCGGACTCGCAGACGGCGCGGGCGTTGTGGACGAGGACGGGGATTTGTTTGTGGACAGGGTTGGATCGGAGGAGGAGCTCGCTCTTGCGGCCCAGCTCTTCCTGAAGGAACTCGTGCCTCACCCCCTTCAGCTTCAGCGCCAATCGCACCCTCATCACGAACGGGCTCGCCCATCCCCCCACCACCTTCACCTCCTCTCCTTCCCCTTCTTCCATTCCCCTCTCTCTCTCTCTCTCTCTCTCTCTCTCTCTCTTGCCTCTTTTTTTGGGATTTTTGGGATCTTTTTCTTTTTTCTTTTTTTTTTTAGCTGAGGGTTTGGTAGGGGTAGAGTTGCTGCTGTCTTCAATGTTATAAAAATCGAGTCCAATAGCTACCGATCAAGGGTCAAAGGTTCAATCACTAAAGTCTACTGCTCAATTAATTTTAATTTTATATTAAATATTTATATTTATATATATATTATAATTATTATTCTAATACCCTAGTTACTTATAAAATAAAATACTGATTTGTAGGTCTTAGGTATTAAGTTTTATTAACTTGTGCTAATAAAAAATAAATAAATTAAGTTTATTTTAAACCGTTAGATTTTAATATAATTTGATTTTAAAAAAATCAATCAGCTTGATTAAATCGGATCGGTTCATCACTTCGATAGTAAAACCATTGATTCAAATAGCTTAAAATAAATTTTAATTTATTCGATTTATAAGTTCTATCTGATTCTTTGAATCATTGATTGTTGTTTGAAAGGGCATTTCACCACTTTTTAACGCGCAAAAAAAAAAAAAAAAAAAAAAAAAAAAAAAAAAAAAAAAAAAAAAAAAAAGCAAAGGAGATGATGTGCTTTTTCGTTGGTGGGTCGTTGGTGTGACGTCTCCGCTTAGATCATTTTGTCGTCAAAAGGGCACAGATGCCGAGAGTATAATGTGCATGGTCGCCGTGAGTTTCCGTTTGTAACATATTTACATAAGTGCTCAAATTAACATACTCCTCTTATTTTAATTTTCAAATTTTAATTTATTTTAAAAAAATTTATTTAATCTTAATAAAAATTATAATTTAGTTATATAGTGAAATTTAATTAAATAAATAATAATATATATTAATAATATGACAGTAATACGATCGGTATTATGGTTGACGATATAGAAATAAATAATATGTGATATAAATACTATATTAGCGACACAATATTATTCAGTCAACTAAATTGTATTATAAAATTTAATTATAAGAATTTAAAAAGTTCAAAATAAAAGTTTATAAATTTTGTAACTCGAAAAAGCCAGCAAATCGTTCTGGATCAACTACAATAGCTATCAATAGATTTCATAACCGGAAAAAAGTCAATAATGCAAAATATTACACCTCTATCAAATCAATCACGATAAATAATGATCATTTCATATTATTTAACATTTCTATCAAATCAATCACAATAAATCCATCACCCTGCTGAGTGAAATATAGTCGTCATCTTTTCCACATTTTAATATTTTCCTTTCGAAATGTTTTGGTTTCTTTATATAGTAAGAAACTAACAAAGCAAATACACAAATGGATGCTACACATAGGTACTTCACTATTCTAAAGTTGATCACTAAACTTGTTAATTCTTTTTATTCAACACACTCCCTTTTATTCTTGACAAACTGTCTTGCTATATATAGTATTTGAATACTAAATCAGTTGTTCGTGACACTAACATTCTATTTAGGTTGGTGCACTTTCGTATAATACTCTACCAGCTTGTCGGTTTTCGGGATCAGCCTCTTCACGATTGCGATGGAGCCGAAGCGCTCTGCCCATTCCGCTAAGAGAGGGAGCTTCGCCCCGTCGATGAGTTTGATACCTGATATCTTCTCTAGCGCCCTCAACCAACCTAGAAAGCCTCCGAAAGCGATGTCGAGATAGCCTATGTTGTCTCGCCAAAGAAGAGCTTTCCTTTGAAGCTTTTTTGATAAGCCTCTTCTAATAAAGAGAGTCCTGCCAACGATTGCTCTACAGCCTCTACTTTCTCTTTTTCCGTACTTGCATTTATAATTTTTTTTGTAGTAGAAAGCCACTGCATACAAACAGAGGTGGAGATAAAAAAAAAAAACCTCTATAAAACGTCTTGATTTAATGCAATATTACATGATAAATCCGCACAATAAAGAAGTTAGAACTAAAAAGTTATACATCACTATCCGAAATTCTGTAATTGAGACTTTAAGAGTCCAAAAACCCCTCCTAAATCCAAGGTCATCCCTAACCACTAGATTAACTTCATGGGTCAAATTTTAGATGTTATACATATATATAGTACTTACACATTTTTGTAAATGAAAAAGCTATAAATTTTTCTATCTAAGGCAAACAATTTAGTCCAATATACTTTTGTGCACACTAGAAGTAGCAGATTTGTACAGATCCAAATGCTCGACTCATTCAAAATGATATCTGATGAAGCATAAGTAGGACCAAACAAACTCCAAATTTAGAAAGCATACCGTGTCAGTAATATAGCCGGCCCAAAAGAGCGTGACGGCACGTTTGTATGGATCCGAGGGAAGAATCGAGGGCCCAGCTCCGGCCCAAACTTCGTCGACATATTGGAGTATGATTGCGGAGTCGCAAATGGGCCGATCCTTGTGGATCAAAACTGGCACCTTCTTGTACACGGGGTTCGATTTGAGCAGGAACTCACTCTTATTTTCCCAAATTTGTTGCTCCAAGTACTCGTAGCTCACCCCCTTGAGTTCCAAAGCAATTCTTACTCTAATCACGTAGGGGCTCGACCACGCTCCTAAGAGTTTTACTTCATCTCCTGATGCTGCCATATTTATATGGGGAGTAGTTTTCTTACAAAATGGAATTGTTAAGCAAACAAATATATAGAATTGGGCAACGAATTTGCTGTGTAGAGAGTTATGAAAGGAGTGGTTGAATAGGTGAGGAATTGCGTAGAGTATGACGTTGCGGCAAGCAGGGATGCAAACCGGGCGGATCTGGAGCGGGAAGGGTCCCCCATCTCCCGCTTCATTTCTTGGCGGGTCAGGGCTGATTCGGAATGGATTAATTTTCATCCTATTTTTGGCCCTTAGTCACCGCTCTATTCGGGACAGATCGGGACGGAAGTGCATTTATAATAAATTTTTAGCGAATCAGAATAGATCAAAGGAAGAAAGCTGTCTTCCGTCTCCCGCTCCATTTACTTGATGGATCAGGGCAGGTTCGGGATGAGTTATATTTTTTTTATCTTTTTTGTTCTCACTTACCGTCCCATTCTGAGCATATCGCAGCGGGAGCTCTACTAATCCGGGTCCATTTGCATCCCTAGTACCTGAGTTGTTGGATGGTGCTATAGATAAACATGGTAATGAGCTGTTTTTATATTGACAAATATATATATATATATATATTACTTTTAAATTTCACACACAAATTAATCATATTTTTTTTTATCTTATATATATTTTAATATATTTAGGTTGTTGTTTGAATATTGAAATAAGTTATTCAATGATAATTTATTCAATTTCTTATAATATTGAATGTTAAGAATTTTAATTTTATTTTACAAAGGGCACGTCTATAATTTTGTAGAATAATAGATTTTATCTTATAAACTAATTTATTTTATTTCAAAAAAATAACTTGAAAACCAAAGAAGATATTTCGAATAAAATATTTATGTATTTAAATTGGGTATAATAGTTTACAAGAAAAATATTTTAGAGACTGTAGCTTATTAGATTACTAGAACAATATTTTAAACACTGTACCTTTTCTAGCTACCTCCTGTTTTACCTAAAATCTTGAAAATGTTATTGGAAAACAAAATTGATTTGCACGACTTTCAAAGGCCATTAATCGCATAAAATGAGTCAAGTATATTAGCGTACTTTCCCATTCGGGATCTGCTTTATTTCGTCATTGATGATGTGTGCTAAGTTCTTATTAATTAGTCCATCAGGAGTAATTAAATATTTTTCTACTGGTTATTTTATTTTTATTTTTATTTTTTAAAAGAGGTTGAGAGAACTTCTCTATTGAATTCTCTGCTTCCAGAAGAAAATAATGACTAATTGCGTTGATGTCGCCACTGCTAGCTGTCGTTAGCTAGCTGTTGTCTTAATTTCAATAAGTTTAATGTGAGTGTCAAATTTTTAGTTTTGGGGATAAATTTTAGGATTAATTACAGAAGCTTTTCTTGCTCTACAGGCCATATTTTATTTATCTTTCTGTGATAAAAATTACGTCGAATGTCTCCCTACACTTATTAACTGTTGTATTAGATAAATCCATAAATTTGGAATAATTGACTAATTAGATCGTAAAATTTTAATAAAACAAGTTCGTTATTCTATATCTCAACATTTACCTAACTAAATTGACTCAATAGTAATATATTGATAAATTGGTAGTGTTACATCTAATAGTGTTGTAATAACTAATATATCACATCACTGTTATATTGGCAACATAGTGGCATTTAGTCAATTGAAATGGATTGTAACTTAATTATAATAAATAAAAAAATATAATAAATTAAAATTTAAGAACCATACTATATATCACTTGTCTCAAGATCTAAGAAAGTAGCCGATAAAACTAGTATGATATTGATCGTAGCTCTGCTCTTGAATATCGCCAAAAGTTGCTTATCTTCCTCTTATTATTCCTTAGCATTGACCGTTAGATATCTCGAATTCTGGAACCACAAAGTTTTCTAAGCCTATTCTATTTTGGTTATTTTATTAAGTTAAGTTTAGGTTACGCTTAATCTCATTGAGATTATTTCTAATTTTAATGGATTTGTATTTCTAGTTATATTAGAATTTAGCCACTAGTGTAAACCTTTATTTTATTAATTTGGTGCGGTAGATGAGGAGATGAGTGTATGTTTGGGACTAGGGTTTTGTGAGATAGATATTTTATACACCACTTTGATAATAATAAAAATTTTCACTGCATTTTCTCCCATGTATGTAGGCAAGTGGTGAAAAACACGTAAATATTTGAGTGTTTTATTTTTTCTTCTATCTTTCTTTTTTTTTTTAGTATTTTTGCGCATGATGAATTAGATATTTTTCGCTTCTCTTCATAACAAACTGGTATAATAGAAAATTCGGTATCATTGTAAGTGGCGAATTTCTAAAAAACTAATATCAAAGAAAAGCTAGTATCAGTGTAAGTGACAGATTTCTAACAAACTGATATTAAAGTCGGATTGTACATTTGGGTATTCAAGATATCGACGAAGTTTGATCTCGCGAAATTTGATCACTCTAGCAGTTTCGCTCTACGATAAGTTGTCGTTTTTTATGCAACAGAGGTTGGAAAAAAGGCGTAATTGGAGAATGAGGAGATTAGCACTTCAAACAAATCCCGCTTGCTAATTTAGTCTCTTTCGATGACCAAGTTCAAGTATTCCGTAAACTTGGTTTATATGTACAGCAACACTTCAAGATTTTTTGTGATTTTGGTGGAAAAGATAGAGAATTCATGCCAATGTGGAAATTATTAGATGTTTCGAATTCTAGAACAGTAAAGTTTTTTAACGCTATTCTGTTTTGGTTATCCCATTAAGTTAAGTTTATATTATATCTAATCTTATTGAGATTATTCTTAATCTAAGTGGATTTATATTCCTAGTTGTATTAAATTTAGCCACTATTATAAAGAGCTAGTCTCCTATACTATCTATAGTACCGGGACTCCGGTATTATAGTCACTTTTTCGATCTTAGGGTGTTCAAATCAACGATCCACACCGTTGAAACTGATCTAGAATATTTGAAGTTCTTAGGAATAAAATTTTATAATTTTCGACGTAGTTTACTTTGTGATCAAACCGTTTCAAAATTGTCAAATTTCAATGGTTATTATGGCGAGTTTATAGTTTAACGGTGGAAAAGAATCTAAATTTATTCAAATTTTGATAGAAAATACTTTAAACTATATAGATGAAGGTCAACATTCTTGATCTTGAATTCGAATCTCCTATACTCAAATTTTAAGGATTATTCAATTTTTACCGTTCATTTTGACATGATTTATTTACTAAGTAAACGATATTGAAAAAAATTAAAATTTTATTCCTAAGAACTTCACATACCCTAGATCAGTTTTAACGGTGTGGATCGTTGATTTGAACACCCTAAGATCGAAAAAGCAACTATAGTACGGGAGCTCCGGTACTATAGATAGTATAGTAGCCTCATTCCTATTATAAATATAGCCATTATTTTGTTGATTTGGTGCTGTAGATGAGCAGGAGCATGACTGTATTTTTGGGACTAATTTTATGAGAGAGACATATTTTGTACATCTCTTTGATAATAATGAAAAACTTCATTGTATATTTGCCTGTGGATGTAAGCCGGTGGCCGAAACATGTAAATATTTGAGTGTTTTATTTTTTTTCTTCTCTCTTTCTCGATTCTTTTTTAATCTTTTTGCACCCGACGAATTAAATATTTTCCCCTTTTGTCATAACAAACTGGTATTAGAGAAAATCTGGTCTCATTGTAAGTGGCGGATTTCTAACAAATTGATATCAGAGAAAATCTGGTATCCGTGTAAGTGTGGCAGACTTCTAACATGGACAATGTCCGTGGAAAATGAAGTTGATTTGCAAGATTTTCAAAGATCATCCATCATGGAAATGAATAGAGCACATTATCATAGGAACTGATATTATCAGCAAAATATCTGCTATGGATTATGTATAAACTGAATTTTAGCATAAAATACCGAACTTTCGGCAAATTGGCGAAGCGTTAGTGAAAATATTATTTTATACTATTTTAAGAAAATTAGAGAGGTTACTGACTGTATTAGAAGTGATTTGAAGTGAATTGGAGTGAAAATGAAATTTCAGAAGCTAAATGTCAAAAATTAAACTAAAACTTCAAAGTCCTGAACTCACTGAAGAATTTCAAACTGTAGGGAGGCTATAACAATGGGCAAAGTTTCAGGTTCCGGACCTTGGGAGGAAGAGTTCGAACTTTATCTGCGCATCAGAGCAGGGTAACCCTTTGGGTTCTGGCCTCCAAAGGGGAGTCCGGACCTCGCACAGTTTCGAGCTAAAGTTGGGGTTGTATGCAAATTATTAAAGCAGAGGGGTTTAGTTGCAATTGTGATAACTCCATATAAGGCCAGGGGTCCCCCTCCCAGCCTAAGCCTCTCTTTTCTCCCTTTTATCCATAACTAGTGCAGAGCCCGCGCTTCGCTGCTGGTAGATAGTATTTCAATCTATTCAAAAATTTTAAGATTAAAAAGATTATAATCAAAGAGAAAAAAAAAATCTAAAACTTTATTCTAATAACTTTATTTTAAATTCAATCAAACTAAATATTTTTAGTATCTATTTTATAATTATATTTTCTAACTAAAAGATTAATGTTGGAGAATTTATTTCAAATTACCGAAGAGGTGAAGGTATGTATATGAACATTATATATATATATATATATATATATATATATATATATATATATATATATATATATATATATATATAAATTGTGAAACCTATAATAAGTATAGTACAATTAGTTATAAATGTATAGTACTACAAATATAATCAAAGAATTTTTTTTTTCTAATTTGAGCCATTAATATAATATAAAATTAATATTATGAGGACTTAATAGTTTCTCTTTTTTTCTAGCAAACGAAATAGTAAAATACATACTGTATACATAAAATGATCATTTTTTACAAAAATCAAACGGCTAGAAGACACTTATGTAAATAATTTAAAATTCGTAGGAAAAAATAAAAGTAAATTTTTTTTAAAGCTGCGAATAGACCTCATCATTTTTTATTTAACATAAAATATGGTTATTAAAAAAAATATTATGGGGTACATTTTGATGAAAGCAAATAAAAAATACTCCACCCATCTTTTATTTTTTCTTGCTCATGAAACAAGTGTTGGTCGTGCATTTCAATATTTGACACTGGGCGAAAACTACGGGGAACACGGCGGTGGTGCCGTCGGCTTGGGTGGCGAAGATAGTGTGCGCGGTAGCGACGGCGTCTTGGTTAGGAGGCTCGTGCGGTGGTTACAGCGACGACGGTGGCTTCAGCGACGACGGCCACGGGTGCGGCAGCGGGCGCGGTCGGCTTGGGCGGCTTCCAATGGCGTCAGCAGCGGCTTGGGCGACAATGGCGGGGGACGCGGCAATACACGGCGTCGGCCTGGGTGGCTTCAGCGACGACGGCGTCGGCAGTGACTTTGACAACAGTGGTGGGGGACGCAGCGGCGGACGGACGGCGTCAACAGCAACGGACCGAAAATGGAGCAAGAGAACAGCCCCCTTTTTTTAATTTAATTTTTTTAATTTAATTTTGTTTATTTACTTTTTCTTATACCTTTCTCTCCTTCTTCTACTTTTTTCTTCTACTTTTCTCTTCTTCTTTTTTTTTTTTTTCTTTTTTCTTATTACTTCTTCCTCACAGAGTTACAGTGTAATTTTTTTTTTTTGTTCACAGTATAATCTGTGACATTCGCTTAGTGTAGCCGAAACCTCCCCCGTACTGTCCGCGGATACCACTCTCCCTTCCTTGGGTGCTCTATTTATAGTCCCCAATGGTTGGCTCTTCATAAATCTAAAGGGCATTTTCAAAAAAAAAAGCTAAGATTGTGATCTCGGATTTTTTGGATATGATGATTTTCTCCCCTTTTTTTTACTATTGAGGGGAGAGAGAGAGAGGAGGCAAAGAGAGAGAGAGAGGGGGAAAGAGAGAGAACGGCCCAGGAGGAGAGAGAGGGAGAGAGAGAGAGAGAGAAGGGAGATGAAGAAAACGCCACGTGGCCTCCAAAATGTGTCAAATAAGTATAGTACTAGTGAAAACCCCGCGCTTCGCTGCGGATAAATAGATTGATAAACATATAGTATTTTATAGCTGTCGAGAGTCATAAAACATATAGTAAAACATACATTTATATCTTATAGCTCTTCATAGCTGATTTTCATTTGTTTGTCATAAAACATATAGCATAAATACAGTATTAAGCGTAGTTTTTCACGGAAATACAAATAAACTAACAGAACAATAAAACATATAATATAAATGCAGTATTAATTATAGATCTTCATAGCTGGTCTTCATTTGTGGAAGGACCTTCATCGAAACTGCAAATCAAAATAAAAAAGTTAGTTTAACATAATCTTATATATAAATAGTATATATTTGATGAAAGAAATGAAGAACATCCCAACTCACATAAGTCGGCAAATGGCGGAGAGCTGTGGGTAAAATCATATATCTTTGTTGGTTAAAGAGACATATATATATTAAGTTAAGTTATAATACTACTAATAGCATATCAAGTATCTGCAATTGCAATTAATGGCATACTGTATGATACCTGCAATTACACTGAGAATAGATGGAAAAAAAATGTTAGAATACATATAGAGTTTTTAACTTCAATAGATGGTTGCCTTTGTATAGAACACCCAAATGTAATTGGCGAGGGTGGCAAGAGAAGGAAGGTAATGAAGAGTGAGTGAAAATTTAAAAAAGAAAATAATTTCCAAAAGAAAAAAGAGGGTGGTTTACTCTAATTTTATAAGTAAACAAAAGGTGTCCTTGTGAGTACATATAGTAAAACAGTTACATATAGCACAGTTATAAAATAGTAAACATATAGCAAACAAAAGGTGTTTTACTCTACTTTATGTTCTTGCTAGTTATATAACTTTATTATAGTTATATTTTTTATATAAAAATTTGAAAAATGATTTAAAAGTTTGGATGGGTTGAGTATAATATACAACTGTTGAATGTGCAATAATCATTTTTCTAATTAAATATAATTATATTGACAAAGACATTCACACATTCACGATTTGTTTTTTTTTCCATTAAAAATTGTTTGTTTTTCCATTTGGGGGAAGTGAATTTGATGTTCTATTCAGGCCCAACCATATACTACAATGGGGCTTTTTTTGCTGCTGTTCTCCTGTGCCCTGTTCTCTCCGAGCATGTAGCTTGGCTGGGGCTTCCCTGGGCAAATGACGAAGAAAATGCTTACAGTTGGCTCATTTCTCACACTATAGGGGAGCTCAGCTATTTCCAACATAAATTACTGTAGCAAATTGCCTGTGCAAATTGTAAAAAAACAAAAATGAGCACAATTGGTTCATTTCTCACACTTAAACTGAGCCCAACTATTTTTCATGATAAATTACTGCAGCAAATTTTTTTTTACGAAGCCAATTAAGAGGAGTAAAAAAAAAAAAAAAAAAAAAAAAAAAAAAGGAGTCACAGTTGGGGTGAAGAGAGAGTAACTATAATAAAGAAAAAAGTACACAGTGAAGCTGAAGAAAAGGGAACAAAGGCTACATAACCTTGAAAACACAGAAAACGAAGGAAAGTACATATATTACTTTATGTCAAAATAAAAAGCCATGCGCAAATAGCTTTGCCCAAAATAAAAGAATGGCACCAAAATAGGACATTACCAGTTAGGAAGATTCAGTAATTAAGCCACATGATTGGACATGGCCTCAGAGGGATCCGTCTCGGCAGCAGGAGGTTCAGCAGTAATACGGTTCACTACGGCATAGCACTCCCCAATGGAATTGCGGAGCTTGATTCGCTCATTCACGTATTCATTTTTTTGGGCAACTGTACTTATGTAACATTCCTTCAGAAAGTTATATTCCCGAGAAAGGTTACTATACTGCGCAGATAAAACGGCATATGATGATCATATAAATTTTTGTAGAACACAGAGTCATCGTAATTAATATCTTTGAATTGCAAATCGCATTCATCTTTAAGCCTCTTAAGAGCAAGGCGTGCAGCATCTTGCTTAGCACCAGCTGAAGTAGGGAACTGGGAGCTGGAACAACGAATAGTTTGGACCACAGTTTTGCTGCGTGGAATTTGCAAATCTACATAACCCACGAACTTGCCTTCGGTATCCGTGGTCACTACAACTGGTGGCACATCCAGCTGGAGTTGTTCGTAAACCTCACGAAGCATCCTAACGTAAGAAAAGTGGATAGTCGCCATTGCTCCAACTGCAAGAAGGGGGGTTATTTTTTTTTTTTTTTTGGTAAAGTTCTACAAAGAAGGAAGTCAGAAGAGAAAAAAAAAAAAAAAAAAAAAAAAAACCTAGGGAAACACCTAATACTGCTAAGAACAATTCCAAGTAGTTATTCTAACTGCTGAAAACACCCATTCAACCACTGAAACCCAGGGGGAAAAGCAAATTCTAAATCATAAAAAAACTAAAGACCAATATGTAAGTAAATTAAGAAGGAAATATTTTGGGAAAAATTAATAAGGCTCAGGTACAGCATAGTCAAGCATCCCTCATCTCTTATTTTTCATCATTAGGTGAACAGTAGGTTAAAAGGACAGCTTACAAAACCAGCAACTGATATCATCAATATAGGGAAGCAATTATAGAAGAAACATTAGGAGGTGGTTGCCTTTAAACAGGCCTTCCAACCTAGAATGCCCAATTTAATTCAGTAAAATAACAATTATCATCACCCCACTTCAACACAGTCACGCCGATTAAGTTTAAAAAAAAAGCAATTTAAAGCATTTCCTTCATCAGCTGAGGAGGCAAGCCCACGATGAACTACATGGTGAGAGTAAGAAAAGAAAGTCAAAAAAAACACAGGAAAATCAGATCTGAAAATAAAAAGTATTAGAAAAGAGGGAAGAAGAAAACATGAAAATAAAAGCATGAGGAAAGTGTAGTACAAACTGTTAGAACAAAATCTTCAAGTGAAACAGGGGAACTTCGAAAAAAAAAAAAAAAAAATCTGAAAAGCGTAAACCAAGAAATTCAAACACATAATCACAGTAGGCAGTAATTTATGCCGAAAACAGGTAGGCTTAGATAAGCATGAAGTAGCAATGTATCAGACCTAAAAGGAGTAATCAAGTGAAGCAAATAAAATATGAAAACAGTTAGCATCACCGCCTTAAAGAAGCAACGAAATCAGCTCAAAAAAAAAAAGATATGAGGATTCAAAAAAACACCAACCAAGAAATTCAAAGAAATATAATTACAGTAGGTAGAATCTTTATTTCAAAATAAGTAGGCTCAGATTATAGATAAAAGCTATAAAGCATTTTCTTCGTCATGTGAGAAGGCAAGCCCAAGCTGAACCAGCATATCTGAGAAGGCAAGCCCAAGCTGAACCACACGCTGGGAGAACAGAACACCCAAAAAACAGCAGCAGAAACTCCCAATACAGCAAAGCAAAGGGAATGGACAGTAGTAGATGGTTGCGCATGAATAGGCCATACAATCTGCTGTAGATGGTTGCCTTCGAATGGGCCGTCCAATCCACTATGGCCGATTAATTGGTTTTTTTTTTTCAGAAAGTGTGGTCAGCTGTCTGGGTAAACCGAGCTTGGCAGTGCAAGAGAAGAAGACAGTCAGGAGGAAAGGGTGTAAGGTAAAAGGTAGGTGTCATCATCGCCTCAAAAAAGCAAGAAAATCAGTTTAAGAAAACAAAGAGAGTAAAAAAAGAAAGTCGCAAAAAAATACAATGAAATCAGATCTGAAAAATAAAAAGCAGCAGAAAAGAGGGGAAGAAGAAAACATGGAAATGAAAGCATGAGGAAAGTGTAGAACAAACTATTAAAACAAAATCTGCAAGTGAAACAGGCAAATGTAAAAAATAAAATAAAAGAGATTCAAACACATAAGCACAATAGGTAGTAATTTATGTGGAAAACAGGTAGGCTCAGGTAAAGTGTGAGAAATAGACCAATTGAAAGCATTTCCTTCATCATTTGAGCAGGCAAGCCTCGGCCGAATTGCATGCTGGGAGAGAATAGAGCACGGAAAACACCAAGGAAAAACATCAATATAGCAGAATCAGGCAATAGACAGCAGTAGATGGCTGCACTTGAATAGGCCGTCCAATCGGTTGTAGATGGTTGCCTTTGTATAGAACACCCAAGCCACCCTCGCCAATTAAAACTTTTTTTTCAGGAAATAGCAGACAGTTTCACAGCCTAAACCGAGTTCCGAGTTCAAACTTTTTGTACCAGTTGTTATCATCGCCTTTAAAAAACAACGAAATTAGGTAAAGAAATAAAGAGAGGCAGGAAAGAAACAGTAAAAAAACATAAAAACACTGAGAAAAAACACCGAAAAAAAAACCCCAATATAGTAGAGTCAGGCAATAGAGAGCATTAGATGGCTGCACTTGAATAGGCTACACTCAACCCACCCTCGCCAATTAATACTTTTTTTGCAGGAAATAGCAGACAGTTTCACAGCCTTGCCGGGTTGCGTGTGAATAGGCCATCCAACCTTCTAGCATTGAATCTCTTTTAAAGAGGGGCCATCCTCAGGGGAAGAAGATAAGAAAGCCGAAAACTGATAAAAATTGGAAACTACAAAAGCAACGATCAAACGGATAAAAAAGTAGAGACACAATTCAGGGAGAGGAAATAGCTTGATCCCAAAAAGAAGTAATGAATGTAAACTATCAGTTTAGTGTAGTAAAGAGCAACAAATTTAATAAGGCAGCAAAACAACAAACTGTAAATAGTAGAGGGGGGGAGGCAATATATTACCGGCAAGAAAGCAACAAATTTAATAAGGCACTATACAAATAGATAGAGGGGGGCACTATAAAATTGTTTCTTTTCTGCAGCCAATAAGAATAGTGGGAAATAAAGTTTTCTAAGATTGTGGGATTATCGGTTAGTACTATAGCTCACCTTACACTGCAGAGAGGACAGTACTGTACTTTTTCGAAAAAGCACATGCTATTTATAACCCCAAGCAGATATAATAAGCACACAGAAGAAGAAGAAGAGTAGAGAATTGTCCAGGAGTCTTTAGTTAATCAATTTTTAAATACAAAAGTAGGCCTGAATGATAATAGAATCCACTTGTGATATCACCCAAATCTTACAATACCTGTAATAATTTTTTTTTTTTGGGCTTCTCCGACTCTGGTTCGGAATAGGGGTCATACAATAGGCCTAGGGGTCATTTTTTTGGGTGCCCCTTTCAGAAGTAGGGGCCAAATAGATCTAGGGTTAGGGTCCATCCACAACGGTGCACACCATCACAGCGGTACAACGGCTGATCGACGGAACAGAATGGGCAAGGGGAAAAGCATAGCAGAATATAGAAAGGCGAGAGGAGGAGTTACCTGTAGAGGCCAGAGGTATAGGGGTAGCACCATCAGCAGAGAATAGATAGGCTAGGGCAGAGGTATTAGTCACCTGTAGACTCCGTAGGTATAGGTGCCAGCAAATCGCAAGAGAGAGAGAGAGAGAGAAGAGGAGAGGTGGCGAGCCATGGGAGGGAGGTAGAGAGAAGACAGATGAGATGAGAGGAGGTTCAGATTAGGGCAGGAGAGAGAAGGAGCCCTTCATCAGAGAAGGGGCCCCACCGATCCGTCGAGGATCGAAGAGAGAGAATTCGCTCGAGCGAGAGATGGGAGGGATGAGAGAGAGAGAGAGCGAGAGAGAGAGGGCGCGAGAGAGAGAGGGGGACCGAGCGCATGAGAGAGAGAGGGGGAGAGAGAGAGAGAGGAGATGGGTTGAGAAAATGGGTTGGAGGAGAGAGATTAGGAGAGAGGAGAAGAGATGGTAGAGAAAGAGTGACCTGGGAGTCCCAAAGCATCCATAAATCGCCACGTGGAATAGGGCAATGTCCTCACGCCACGTGTACCGAAGTTCTGTCAAATTAAATAGTGTAAGATAGATTTCTACTTCTCTTTTCTTCTCCTCTCAAAGCCTTATAATATTGAGTACTTAAAAATAAATTGTGTTGTAAGAAAAGGAAAAGAATTTGACTAAAAATGAGATAGAGGGAAACAAGTTATAAATATTTTAAAAAAAGAAGGTGGGACCCACCCCTCCTATCTCATGTTTGCCCCCAAGTTAATATGGAGCTGCCACGTTGAATAACCCAACTGTAAATTCATAATATGTAATAGATTATTTTTACAGAGCCATCTACGTGGGTGAGATGGGCGATCACAGCAAGAATGTTGCTAATTAGATAGACCACTACCTACACTGGTCTAGTGAGGTATCATTTTGTAAGAAATAAAATTATATATTTAACCATATTTTGAAAGGCGACTGGCGTAATTCATTTTGAGAAGTAGATATTTTGAAGGAATTGGATGTCAGTTTAAAAGTTTAAAGTAGTAACAAGTTTAACTCTGATACTTTAATGTACATGATCTCCTATGTATATAGGTTGTTGTATACTATCGTTTCTGTCGCAAGTGCTTGGCTGGGTCCCGGAGCGTGACAGACTAAGCAAAAGGGTTCAAAACATTGTTGGATACAATGCATATTCTCTGAGAATAGTAGATATAAGTTTTGGCAATATCAATTCCCTAACTAACACACTTGAACCAGTCTATTAAACAGTATCGGGGTTATCTTTTTTCCCTGATACTATCAAATCAATCACAATAAATTCATCACTTGCGAAGCGAAATATATTTGGCATCATTCCCACATTGTAATATTTTTTTTTCCCTTTCGAAATTTTAGTCTTTATATTATAAGAAACTTCAGAGCAATACACAAATGCATACTACACATGCGCACTACTTTGGTCCACTACTCCAAAGCTGATCATTAAACTTGTTTCTTCATTTTATTACACACGCTTTCTTTTATTCGCAGCAAACTTTTTGGCTATAGTATTTGAATACTAAATTAGTTGTTCGGGGCACTAGCATTCCATATAGGTTGGACCACTTTCGTATAATACTCTACCACCTTGTCAGTTTTCGAGATATGCTCCTTCACGGTCGCGATGGAGCCGAACCGCTTTGCCCATTTCGCTAAGAGAGGGAACTTCACCTCATCGATGAGTTTGAGACCCGATATCTTCTCTATCGCCTTCACCCAGCCCAGAAAGCTTCCGAGAAAGATGTCGAGATACCCCACATTGTCTCCGCTGAAGAAGCGCTTCCCTTTGAAGCTTTTCTCATAAGCCTCTTCTAGTAAACCAAGTCCTGCGAATGATTGCTCTACAGCTTCTGCCCTCTCTTCTTCTGTGTTTACTTTTATAATCTTTATTGAAGCAGGAATCAACTGCATAGAAAGAAAAATAGAGATAGAGAAGAAAACTTCATAAAATTTCTTGATTTATCGTAATATTATGTAATAACCAACACAATAAGTTAGAATTAAAAAGTTCTACACCACTATCCGAATTCTGTAATTGAGACTTGAATCAAAACCCCACCCAAATCCGAAGTCATACCTTTCCTCTGGATTGGCTTCATGGGTCAAAATTTAGATGTTATATAAATATATAATACTTATAGATATGACATTTAACAAATGAAGTCACTGAGACGATTAAGTACAATTAAGTCCAATATTCTTTTTACTGCTCTTTAACATCTGGCAATCAGTTTGTGTTTGGCCTAGATACTTTTAGAATCAGATGCTCTACTCAACCAAATGATTTTCGATGAAGTATAAATAGGACCAAACAAACTCCAAATCTAGAATAGCATACCTTGTCGTCAATATAGCCGGCCCAAAAGCGCGCGATGGCACGTTCATATGGATCCGAGGGAAGGATCGAGGGCCCAGTTCCGGCCCAAACTTCGTCGATGTATTGGACGATGATCGCGGACTCGCATATGGGCCGATCCTTGTGGATCAAAACTGGCACCTTCTTGTACACGGGGTTTGATTTGAGGAGGAGCTCGCTCTTATTTTCCCCAATCTGTTGCTCCAAATACTCGTAGCTGACCCCCTTGAGTTCTAAAGCAATTTTTACTCTAATCACGGAGGGACTTGGCCACACTCCTAAGAGTTTCACTTCATCTCCTGAGGGTGCCATATTATATGGGAAATAGTTTCCTTACAAAATGGAATAGTTAAGTAAACAATTAGATGGGCAACAAATTTGTTGTGGTTTTGGACTTTATGTTGATGGGGGTATTTATAGAGAGCTATGAAAGGAGTGGTTGGTTATATGAGAAATTGCGTAGTGCATGACGTTGTTGCCACTTGTTGAATTGTGCTGGATAAGTTTGGTATAACGCTTTGGGTCTGTTTTCATAGAGAAATTAATTAATTTTTGTTGTCTTATATATATATATAGAGAGAGAGAGTTTAGTTACTATACTATTAATAGCACCAAGCGTTTACTGTTACCAAGTTTTCGACCGTTAGATTTATTTTTTTGACTATTTTTATTTGTTATATTATACTATTTACTCAACCATCCATTCAACCCTAGAGAACCACTATCATCCTAACTGTACAATTTTTTATCCAAGGGTTAAAAACCCAATAGTATTAATAACGTGGTGCTATTAATAGTATAGTAGCCTAGCTATACATATATATATGTATTGATTTTATTTGAATGATGAAACGAGATATCCAATGATAACTTATTTCGTATTAGAATTTGCTTGTAGTTTAATTTTTTTTATTGTATAAATAATGTTGACGCCTATAATTTTGTAGCATAATATATTTACCTATGAAGTAATTCATTTTATTTCAAAAAAAAACTTAAAAAGACCAAAAAAATATTTCGAATAAGATATTTATGTATTTAAATTAAAAAAATTAGTTTAGAAGAACAATATTTTAGACACTGTAGCTGATCTTACTCCTGTTTTATCTAATATCTTGAAAATGTTATTGAAAAATAAAACTGATACGCGCGATTTTCAAAGATCACTAATCACATAAAATGAGTCAATTCGTCATCGTTGATGTGTTCTAACTTGTTATTATTTAGTCCGTGATGAGTAAATATTTTTCTATTAATTTTTATTTTTTAAGAGATTGAGAAAACTTTTCTATTGAATTCGCTTGCTTGGAGAAGAATGAAATGAGTAATTGCGCAGATATCGCCACAGCTGTCGTTAGATAATTCGATCTCGCCCACACAATTTCACAACTTTAGTACGTGTTTTTCGACCATAAAGTCTCTTTTTTTACTTTTGACCATAAATTTTAAACCAAACTACAAAAGTCCTTCTTGCTCTTTAAGCCATATTTTATTTGTCTCTCCATGCTAAAAATTACGTCAATTATTTTCCTACACTTACCTAATATTTTAAGTAGGTCCCTAAATCTAGAATAATTGGCTAATTAAATCACACAGTTTTACAAAAACGAGTTGGTTATTCTATATCTCAATATCTATCTAATTCGCAACTTAAAAACCAGATAAAAAATTTAAAAAAAGAGATCTCATATTTTACTAATACTATCAAAATTAATAGTTTGTTGAATAATTTAATTCAATTTATATGACTATACGTTATTAATTATAACTGATTTTATCTACCAATTTATTTTTACAAAGTCTACTACTGGATTCAACAATTATCTTAAATTTTTTGATCTATTTTGAAATAATCGAGTGTAGGAAATAACTGATGCAAGTTTTAATGTAGGCATAATTGAGATAATAGCTAAAAGTGTGAGAGGTTTTTATATATACTTATATATATAGAATTTAGCTTAAATTTCATAAAAAATAATACTTGAACAACTCTTATAGCCCCTGTTTGGTTCGGGGCTAAAGGGGGGGTTAAGGGGGTTAACCCCCCCTTTAGCCCCAAACATGAATTGGGGAGGGCGGGGTTAGTTAACCCCGCCCTTACCGGGTTATCCCAGGATAACCCGGTAAGGGCGGGGTTAACTAACCCCGCCCTCCCCCGGGATTAGGGTGGGATAACTCCCACCCTTTTTTTTTTAAAATTTATATTAAAATATAAATTTTAAATTTTAAAATTTTTTAATTTTAATTTCAAAATTTTGAATTTAAAATTTAAAATTTTGAATTTTGAATTTTGAATTTTGAATTTTGAATTTTGAATTTTGAATTTTGAATTTTGAATTTTGAATTTTGAATTTTGAATTTTGAATTTTGAATTTTGAATTTTGAATTTTTTTGAATTTTGAATTTTTGAATTTTGAATTTTGAATTTTGAATTTTGAATTTTGAATTTTGAATTTTGAATTTTGAATTTTGAATTTTGAATTTTGAATTTTGAATTTTGAATTTTGAATTTTGAATTTTGAATTTTAAATTTTAAATTTTAATTTTGAATTTTGAATTTTGAATTTTGAATTTTGAATTTTGAATTTTGAATTTTGAATTTTGAATTTTGAATTTTGAATTTTGAATTTTGAATTTTGAATTTTGAATTTTGAATTTTTTGAATTTTGAATTTTGAATTTTGAATTTTGAATTTTGAATTTTAAATTTTAAATTTTAAATTTTTGAAATTTTGAATTTTGAATTTTGAATTTTGAATTTTGAATTTTGAATTTTGAATTTTGAATTTTAAATTTTAAATTTTAAATTTTAAATTTTAAATTTTAAATTTTTAAATTTTTATTTTTTTTATTTAAAAAAAAATAATCTATCCAAACCATTAAATATAAAATAAAAAATTTTAAATTCAAATATAATAATTAGGGTCAAATCATTATTTTCTATTTATAATTACCCACTATTCTTCTTATTCCATCTAATCTATCCAAACGCTATTTTTCTTAATCCCGGGAACAACTCAATTTTCATCCAAACGCAAAATTGGTCTATTCCAAACTTAACCCTGAACTTAACCCTATCCCTGGAATAACCAATTCTTACTTAACCCCGAACCAAACGAAGCCATAGAGTGCAAATCTTACACCCTTACATCGAATGGTATACAAAACCCCTCAGATTTTAGAAAAAAATTTGACAAAATAAGTGAAAAAATGTGGATCATAAGAAATCTAAGGTGCAAGCTTTACACCTATCTATACTACTTATAAAAGCGTGAGTTTTGAATTTTTTTCTCTTTCCAAAAATATTTCTATTTTTTTTACTAATATTTTTATGTTCAGTAATTTTCAACCATTCATTTTAAATAATTTTTTAAATAATAATTTATTCTCAAATATAGATTTTAAGTTTTTGCTATTGGATCTCATCCAACGATTAAAAATAAAAGTATCTGTCACTTTTGTTGACAAAAATACACTCAATATTCGTTATCCGTTATCTCCTATCTACGCATTTCTCAATATTCGTTATCCGTTATCTCCTATCTACGCATTTCTCAAATATTTTTTTTTGTACCCGTCAATCACGTAATACGTAAAATTAAATTTATCTCATATCTAACGTAATACCCGCCAATCACGTAATACTTAAAATTAAATTTATCTCCTATCTACGCATTTTTTTAAATATTTTCTTTCTCAAACGTAATACCCGCCAATCACGCAGTACTCAAAATTAAATTTTAAATTTTGAATTAAGCTTTCTCAAATATATATTTTTTCAAATATAATACCGATCAATCACATAGTACTCAAAAATTAAATTTTAAATTTTAAATTAAGTATGAATTAAATCTACTATCTACGCTATCTATGCGTTTTCTCGAATATTCTCTTTAATACCCACCAATTACGTAGTATTCAAAATTAAATTTTAAATTTTGAATTAAACATGAATTAAATCTACTATCTACGCGTTTTCTAAAATATTCCTTTCTATCATACCCGCCAATCCTTTCTCACGGAATGCTCGTGAAAATTTAATACCAGCCAATCTGATAATTTAAAATTTAATTCTTGATAGTAGATTTTCTTACGTGAGATAGTAGATTTAATTTTGGCGGATATTAAATTTTGACGCCCCATAAAAGTGTAAAATATTGCAAAAAAAATAAAATAATATCCGCCCAATCAAAACTAAATCGTTAATTAAATATAATTTTAAATTTTTTTAGCAAAATATTTAATGTTTAAGTAATTAATATCCGTTAAAATATTCTATACATTTTTTCAATATAGAGCATATCTTAATACCCTCGCATATAATATCTACACTACCCAATCTTATCTCATTATAATACTTATCAGTACATAGAACATTTTTTTTTGATATTTCCTTATTTTCCATATCTTAATACCCTCGCATATAATATCTACACATAGAGCATATTTTTTTTTGATATTTTCTCATTTTCACCTATACGTTTCTCAAATATAAAATATATATATTTTTAATAACGTTCTTTTTTATTTTTACCTATATTTTTCTCAAATATTATTTTTAGTAATATCCTTTCTCATTTGTCCTTGTCGCCGGCACCGGCACATCGTCATCGCCGGCGCTGGCATATTGTCGCCTTCGCTACTTTCGCCATAGTTGGAGAGGTATTTTAATCCCACCTGAATTTTTTTTTAATAAGCCTTTATACTGTTTTAGCATATTTTTTTTAGTATTTTCTCATTTTCACCTATAAGTTTCTCAAATATAAAGTATATATTTTTTAGTAATATCCTTTTTCATTTTCACCTATATTTTTCTCAAATATTTTTAAAGTATATATTTTTTAGTAATATCCTTTTTCATTTGTCCCCGTCACCGGCACCGGCACATCGTCATCGTCCTCCTCATCATCATCGTCATCACCGGCGCCGGCACATTGCTATGTAGAGAGATAGAGCATTTCTTTTTTTGATATTTCCTCATTTTTACCTATACGTTACTCAAATATAAAGCATATAATTTTTTAATAATATTCTTTTTCATTTTCACATATATTTTTCTTAAATATTTTATTTTTAATAATATCCTGTCTCATTTGTCCCCGTCGCCGGCACCGGCACATCGTCATCGTCCTCCTCATTGTCATCGCCGGCGCCGGCACATTGTCGCCTTTACCACCTTCGCCACAGTTGGAGAGATATTTTGATCCTATTTGAATTTTTTTTTAATGTGCCTTTACACTGTTTGAGCATATCTTTTTTTAGTATTTTCTCATTTTCACCTATACGTTCCTCAAATATAAAGCATATATTTTTTTAGTAATATCGTTATTCATTTTCACCTATATTTTTCACAAATATTTTTCAAATTTTTTTTTAGTAAAATCCTTTCTCATTTGTCCCCGTCGTCGGCACCGGCATATCGTCATCGTCCTCCTCATCGTCATCACTGGCGCCGGCGCCGGCACATTGGTATTGGTATGTGGAGAAACGCTATTGCAAACAATTCAGTTGTTGTATTAATTTTATAGTATTTTATTTTTTTAATATTTTAAATTTATTTATCAGGATTAATTTATTTAGCAACGAGTTTTGCGAGTAAAATTGTGCTTAATCCAACTGAAGGTAAATTTTTTTACTTATGTGAATTTTTATTAAATTTCTATTTTTTACTAACTTTATCTATTCTGATGATTTACTAATATTTACTTTATTATTTTTCTTACTTTCAGTGTACTTGGATATAAGCAATGACTGGGAGGGAGATGAAAATTTTCCTTTTTAACTTTTTCATCTGTTAAATAATAAAATAATATGGCATTTTCAGTTAGTTTAGTTAATTATAGATTTTGTGTTCTTTTTTTTTTTATAATACTGTGATGATTTTTTTTTTTTTGATGATACTGTGATTCTATTTCTTAATGATAAAATACTATATATTGAATCCATAATATTTATTTATACATTTTTTTATTTTTTTGTATTTGTGCGACGTGCGTGCACTTAACTAGTAGTATAAAGCATTGCTCAAATTTTATAACATTATTGGACCAGCTAAGTACATGCGCTTAGGAGTGTAATCGGTTCGGTTTGATTTGGTTTAATTTTTTAATTAATTTTTAGATTTTTTTGTGAATTAAATTAAAATTTAAGATTCAAAATTGACTATAAATATTATATTTAAAAAAAAATGTTGATATATGATTTTGATTTTATCATAAATATAACATGTTAATTTAGATAAAAAGTGTAAAAAATATTAATTACTATTCGGTTTCCGGTTTGGTTTGGTTAAGAAATTTGTTCAAACTGAACCGAAACTGAAAATAAAATTTTAATAAATTTCAAAGAAGTGAACCAAAAATCATATTAAACCGAAAATCAGTTTTCTGATTCTGAAAAGCAGAATCAGATTTTCCAACTGACGTTGCCAAACGCTCTACTGAGCTCAGAAGTGATTCTGGACTCAGAATCACTTCTGAAAAGCTAGGCCAAACACCCCCATATTTTGATCATTTTTATCATATTGGCTTTTTGGGTAACATGATATCAGAATCACTCCTAAATCCTTTTGTTTTAAAAATTTCTGATCTTTATTTTGATTCTTATATTTGTCATTTTATAGTAGGTCGATTTTTGGGTCATACTAATAATATATAAAAACCAAAATTAATTGGCGAAAATATATGAATTTTATATGTATTATTTTGTATTTGGAAGTAGGTAATAAAACTTTAAAAGTTTTAATTTTGCTATCTAATCTTACAATATATTTAGTTTAAATATATTCTTGTCAAAACTTGACAGCATTTTTAATTGTTTTTAACATATATTATAGCCAAATTGAATATTCTGTCTTTTGATAAAAAAATTCATAACTATTAATAAAGATATCAAAATTTAAACAAATTTAATTATTTTTTTCAAAAGTTTAAAAAAATTTAAAGAAATGTAATACTAGATAATAAAATCCAAATTAGTTTAAAAACCCATTTCAACATAAATTATAGCTCATGTGAAGTCTATACAATTTTATCGATAAAATTCCTTGAGAGCTTCACATTATGGAATTCCGCATTTGAGTTGGAACTCATTTTGTTATAATTTTTGGCTCAAACTTCATAAACTATTGCATTCAAATTTTATAGTCTAATTAAATTAACTAAATAATAATGTTTTGATAAAGTGGCAGTGTTATAACTGATCGATAACGTGATAATAACTAAGATATCGCATCACTATTATATTAACAACATATTGACATTTAGTCAAATTGAAATAGATTGAAACTTAATTATAACAATTTTAAAAAATTAAATAAAAATTATAATAAATTAAAATTTGAAGACCACACTATCACTTGTTTCATAGCTTAAGAAAATAGTCTATAAAATCAGTATGGCAATGACCGTAGCTGTGCTCTTTAATATCACAAAAAGTAGCTTGTCTTCCTTTTGTCATACCTTGACATTAAAGATGTCATCGGAAAGTGAAGTTGATTTGCATGATTTTCAAAGATCATCCATCATAGAAATAAGCCGAGTATATTATCATGGAAACTCAAAATGCCAATACAATATGTGACACTTCTAAAGTTTGATAGTCTTACGCAGATGATATAATAAAGTTATTTTAACTCGGATATAGTATTTTGGGCGGTGGTTAGATTTAAGAGATTAAGAGCGTTACGCGTATTAGAACTAGAGTAGTTTTAGGATGAATGACCCTCTTATGAAGCGAGGCGTTATAGTTGGTATCAGAGCCAATCACCAGCCGAAAGTGTGGGATGAGTCTTGACTGAATTAGGGTCATAGAGCCTACAAAACGTACCAAATCTTAATATAATTAAAAATTTTATTCTAATTAATATTTAAATATTAATTACTTTATTTTTAACAGACTTAAATATTTATCATAATTTAATTAAGATTTTATTACAAATATAATTAAGATTTGAAAATGAGGTAAGATAATTTTTTACAGCACTTTGTGAACTCGTAGAATTCGTACTTATAGTTCAAATTTAAGTTATTAAATTTTCTCTGTCTACTGCAAGGTAAGATTAAATTATGTTATATCTGGACATTTTTAGACGCTCATTTTTTCGGTTTTGTCTCATGAGATATAGAAGGAAAAAAAGGAAAAATTGTCTCACTCTTGTTTCCAATTATGAATTAAACTAAGATCAGATACGAGAAAAGATAGGATTGGATCGAGCAGAGCTTTTTTGTCACGTTTAATTAGTTCAGCTCAAATCTAAAATCTTAGTTCCGTATAAAATATTATGGATCTGGTCAAAATTTTTCGCTCACTCAAACTTGAATCAGTATAGTAATCATATTTTAATATATTTCTTCTGAAATGTTCCGTAGTTCTTACAAAGCAATACACAAATGCATGCTACACTTGGGCATGCGCGCTACGTACCTTGATCCTTCACTACTCTGAAGCTGATCATGAGACTCGTTTATTCATTTTATTAAACACTACTTTCTTTTATTTGCGACAAACTTTCATACTATAGTATTTGATACTAAATTAGCTGTTCTGGGGCACTAGACGTTCCATACAGCTTTGAGCACCTTGGAATAATACTCAACCAACTTGTCAGTCTTCGGGATATGCTCCTTTACGGTCGTGACGGAGCCGAAGCGCTCAGCCCATTTCGCTAAGAGAGGGAACTTCGCCTCGTCGATGAGTTTAATATCTGATATCTTCTCTATGGCCTTCACCCAGCCCAGAAAGCTTCCGAAAGCGATGTCGAGATAGCCAATATTGTCTCCACCAAAAAAGGGCTTCCCTTTAGAGCTTTTCTCATAAGTCTCCTCTAGTAAACTGAGTCCTACAAAGGACTGCTCTATAGCTTCTGCTTTCTCCTTTTCGTTTTTCACTTTTATAATCTTTATTGTAGCAGAAAACCACTGCATATAAAAAAAGGTAGAAATACAGAAGAAAACTTCATAAGCCTCTTGATTTATTGCAATATCACACAGAAACCGACACAATAAAGTAAGTTAAAATTGAAAAGTTATACATTACTATCCGAAATTAATTCTGTAATTGAGACTTGAATCCAAAACCCCTCCGAAATATATAAAATCATCCCTTACCACTTGATTAGCTTCATAGGTCAATATTTAGATGTTACATAAATGTACAGTACTCACATATATGACATTTTCATAAATGAAATCACTAAATTTTTCTATCTAACGCAATCAGTTTAGTCCAATATTCTTTTCAACCGTTCTTTAACGTCTAGCAACCAGTTTGTGTTTGGCTATATTATTTTAGAAGCTCTACTCAATCAAAATAATTTTCGATCAAGCATAAGTAGGACCAAACAAACTCCAAATCTAGAATAACGTACCGTGTCGTCAATATAGCCGGCCCAAAAGCGCGCGATGGCACGTTCATACGGATCCGAGGGAAGGAACGACAGCCCAGCTCCGGCCCAAACTTCGTCGATGTATTGGACGATGATCGCGGACTCGCAAATGGGCCGATCCTTGTGGATCAAAACTGGCACCTTCTTATACACGGGGTTCGATTTGACGAGGAGCTCACTCTTATTTCCCCAAATCTGTTGCTCCAGAGACTGGTAGCTCACCCCCTTGAGTTCCAAAGCAATTTTCACTCTAATCACGTAGGGACTTGGCCACACTCCTAAGATTTTCACTTCATCTCCTGACGCTGCCATATATTATGGGAAATAGTTTTCTTACAAAATGGAATCGTTAAGTAAACAATTATATGGCGATGGGCAACAAATTTGCTGTGGTTTTTCGGTTTATGTTGATGTGGGAATTTATAGAGGGGTATGAAAGGAGTGGTTGGTAAGGTGAGGAATTGCGTAGTGCATGACGTTGTTGCCACTTGTTGAATGGCGCTGGAGATAAGTTTGGCAGAAAGCATTGGGTCTAATCGCTAGTGCCTTTAATGATCTGTTTTCATAGACAAATTAATTAATTTTTGTTGTGTTATATATAGAGAGAGAGTGTGTGTGTGTGTGTTTAGCTATTATGCTAATAATAGCGTCAAGTATTTAGTGCTATCGAATTTTTCATTGTTAGATTTATTTTTTTAATCATTTTCATCCGTTATATCATACTATTCAACCAACTACCCACTCAACCCGAAGGAACTACTATAATCCAAACTGCATATTTCTTCATCCAAGGTCAAAAACCCAATAGCACCAACAACGTAATGCTATTAATAGTATAGTAACCGAATTATATATATATATATATATATATATATATGAGTCCGACTATTATGCTATTGATAGCACCAAGCACATGTGCTATCAAGTTTTTCGCCGTTGGATCTTTTCCTTTGATCATTTCTACCCATTAGATTATACTATTCAACCAACCACCCGCTCAACCCTAAGGAACCACTATAATCCAAACAACACATTTTTTCATCCAAGGTCAAAAACCCAATAGCACCAATAACATAATGCTATTAATAGTATAGTAACCGAGTTATACATATACATATATATATATATAGAATCCAGCTACTATCTTTTTAGGAGGATGAGAGCCTTCGTCCTCCTAAGTTTTCTACCGTTCGGATGAAAAGATGTACGGTTAGGATGAGAGTGGTTACGGTTAGGTTGATAGTGGGCCACCTAGGGTTGAGTGTGTGGTTGTTTGAATAGTATAATCTAACGGTTGAAAATGATTAAAAGTTAGATCTAACGGCCAAAAATTTGATAGGACAAAGCTTCTATCCTCTTAAGAGGATAGTAGCCGGACTCTCTATATATATATATATATATATATATATATATATATATATATATATATATATATATATATACATAGAGTAGGACTATTGTGCTATTAAGAGCACAATAGCCCTTGTGCTCCAAACGTTTTAGCCACCCATCAATTTTGATGGGTGGTTAAGGTTAGAGAGAGCAGAGAAATTGAAGAGAAATTCAAAGAGAAATATCCTAATTTCTCTCCAATTTCTCTTCTCTCTCTCATCCTAACCACCCATCAAGATTGATGGGTGGCTAAAAAATTTGGAGCACAAAGGCTATTGTACTCTTAATAGCACAATAGCCCTACTCCATATACATATAAATATATGTATATATATGTATATGTATATATATATATGTATATATATGTACATATGTACATATGTACCTATGTACATGTACATATGTACATATGTACATGTACATATGCATGTACATATGTACATATGTACATATGTACATGTACATATACATATACATATTGTAGAATACTGAACTTCAGTGTGTTGTACCGAACTTCTACAAATTGTGAAGTTTCGGTGGAAAGTGGCATGAGAGAGGCTACGTGAGTGACTTCGGCCAAGATTGAAACTTGTACAAGTATTTTCGGTGCAAGTGAGGCGCGAAAACGGACTTCGAAAAGTCAAGTATGTCAAACTGCAGAATTATGCGGCGCATTCCGGTATGTATGTGTTGATACCGGAATGGCGTGGTTGAGCTGAAAATCCAGCTCTCGGGTTCTGCGGAATCGAGTGTTGAAACCGGAATAAACTCACTTGATTCCGGTATGGATGTGTTGATTTCGGAATGGAAGTAATTAGTTCCGGTATGGATTGTGAGATACCGGAATGCAGTGGGAAATCTGGAAATCCAGCTCTCGGGCTTTACGGAATTGCCGGTTGATACCGGAATACACGCCCATATTCCGGTATACCAGTGCGCATACCGGAATGCAGAGCTGCGTGTTGCCAGCTTTGGCTGGCTATAAGTGTTGATGTGTGAGGGGGGCAAATTGATCTTTTCACACTCGAAGGAGTGTTAGAAAGGCAGGGACACCCTCCCCTTCTTATTTTCTTCCTCTTCTACTTCTCCTCTCCACCTCTCTCACTTTCTCTCTCTAGAGATCTCTCCAAAGCTTGGAGAAAATGATGGATTGAGCTTGGAAAAGGTTTCCAAAGTAGGAAAGAAGCTTCTTGGTGCAAGAAGAAGCTTGGGGAACTCGTGGTTAACGTGAGTTTTTCATGATTTGGGTTCAAACCTTGGATTTAATCCATTGTTATGAGGTTTTTGGAAACCCTAGTCAATCTTGACCACAAATGGTGGAAGATTGGCCATGAAATTTAGGGTTTGGCTTGCATGCATGCAAACCCTAGATGGATTTGGGGCTTTTGCCATGGGAGGTTCTAAAAATTATTTGGACTTTCGGGAATTACAATTGAGACATTGGAAATCATGTTAGAACAATTGATTTCAAGTATCGAGTTGATTTATGGGTTCATAATGAGTAACGAACCATTTTCTTATAGAAGCTTAGGTTGAAACAAGAACTCAAGGCTTAGTGACCTAGGAGCTCAAGAAATTCAAGACTTGGAAGCTCTTGAGGTGGGTTTGTATTTACCGAAGTGATTAGGTCACTTCCATGTCTAAGGTAAATAACCATTTGAAATTAAAATGGTGTGAAAGTATGTAACCCTAGAATTTACATGTTGGCAAAATGAGAATCATGATGAATTGAGCCATGGGCTCATCGTGCATGTTAATGAATTCAAGTATTTCATTATTAGTTATACTTGCTATGTGATTGCATATATGTAAAGTAAACCTAGTGTCATTGAACATAGGTTGGAATATGAGATTGGAACCTAGTGTCATTGAACATAGGTTGGAACATGAGATTGGAACCTAGTGTCATTGAACATAGGTTGGAACATGAGATTGGAACCTAGTGTCATAGAACCTAGGTTGTGAATGTAAAGTAAACCTAGTGTCATTGAACATAGGTGAGACTTGGTGACTTGAACCGAGGGCCATTGAACTTCGGTTGGCAAGTGTGAAATGTGAACATTGGGGTATGCGACGATTTCGCTACCCCGGGTATGCGACGATTTCGCTACCCGAGCCACGTGATGGCGGAGACGAGTTGGGGTACGCGACGATTTCGCTATTCCGGGTATGCGGTGATTCCGCTACCCGAATAAGGAGATGACGATTTCACTCCTTGGAAGTTGGG